>MU696005.1:0-51196 GCA_026770625.1 Nicotiana glauca | reverse complement strand
ATTCTCTTTCATATTTGCCTCACTTTACTTGCTTTTATAGCCTGTGCTAGCGTAGAAGAGCATGTTTAATTGATCCAAGCTTCCTATTTGTTTAAATTATCTTAACTGTGATTATGTGGAGCATGTTAGGCCAATATTTCCTTGATGCCTTGTATTGTTGTACTTAAATTTCTGAATATTTCTCCGATGTTGGTTGCGCATTTATATTGGGACTACGGATGCGGGATTCCGGGAGTTCCCCCTTGTTTGTTTATTTTGGGACTACGGGTTTGATTCCCAGGCGATCCCCCTGCACTTTTATTTTGGGACTACGGGTTTGATTCCCAGGTGATCCCCCTGCACTTTTATTTTGGGACTACGGGACGGTATCCCGGGAGATCCCCCTGCACACTGATGATTGGATTATGGGACGGTATCCCCGGAGATTCTTTGATATTTATATGAGGTTTGGACTACGGAACGGTATCCCGAGAAGTTCCATTGGACAGTTGAGAAAATGGCTACAGGACGGTATCCTGGAAGACCCTCGTCGGTATTCTTGTAATTTTGCTGTATTTACTCTTTGTTTCTGTTTTGTCTTGCAGTACTGTATTTCATTGATCTGTTTTATCACATCGTTGTGTTCATTAGTTTTCATTAGACTTCGATACTGTTAATCTCTTGCTATTTTATTGTTTTCTGTCTCAGTAGGGCCCTGACCTTTCCTCGTCACTGCCCAACCGAGGTTAGGCTTGGCACTTACTGAGTACCGCTGTGGTGTACTCACGCCTCTTCTGCGCATGTTTTTCATGTGCAGATCCAGGTGCTTCTGAACAGGCGTACCATCAGTAGCTGTCAGGGAGCGTATTGGGGACTTGAGGTATACATCTGCTAGGTCCGCATATCCGCGAACTCTCCTTCTCATTTTTACCCTTAGTTATTAGATTTTATTTCAATCCTTCTTTGTACTAGACTATTCTGGTGATTAGAGCAGTGTAAGATTTCTTATAGCCTGTGTTGTCCGTGGGTTTTCGGGTCTTGGAGGTTACTTCAGTATTTGGTATTAAAGTGTATGTGCCAGGCGGTAACTGTATACATTACTCATGTTATTTAGTTTTGATTATAAATTTCGCAATTGTTATTATTTCCGCAATGGGTTAGGCTTACCTGGTCGTGAAGACTAGGTGCCGTCATGACATGTTCACAATTGGTGAACTCGGGTCGTGACAATATTATTGTTGTATAACTATTATATATATAATATGTAGTTGTATATTACTATTGTAATACATTGCATATAAATGATATATCATAAACCCTAAAATAATCAAAAAGGAAAACTGAATATACAAAATATCTTCTTATACTTGTGGCTAACGTTTGTCCATTCAGTTGATATTGCAAGTATTAACACAAAAAAGATAAAAATGGGAAAAGATGAATGAATTTACCTCTTAATATATATGAACCTTTACTTATGCACTAAATCATCTATAAATATGATTAGAAATATATTTAGAATACATTTTAGAATGGAATCAGTTTAAGTACTATATATATATATATATATATATATATATATATATATATATATATATATATATATATATATAAAAATAATGTGTGTGTGTGTATATATATATAATGTGTGTGTGTGTGTGTGTGTGCGCGCACGCGCGCGCGTGTGAGATTAGAAGTGTAACGACCCGATCGGTCGTTTTGAGTACTAGCACTCCGTTCAGCAGTCGGATGCCATGAACAGCTCCGCTTCAGATGTTATGTCTTGTACGCATGGTCGGAATCGAATTTCGGGAAGTCCAGAGTTGATTTGGGGAGAAAATTCTCATTTCGGAAGCTTAAAGTTGAAAGAAATGAACTAGGATTGGAATGTTGAGTAAACGACCTCCGAATCGGGATCTAAAGGTTCCAGGAGGTTCATATGATGATCTCGGACTTGGGCGTATGCTCGGATCGGGTTTTGGATAACCCGGGAGTTTTTGGCGCCTATTGTGGAACTGGGAATTTTAGAAGGAATTTCATAAGTTTGGCTTGAAGAGCATTTCAGTGTTATCAATGTCCGTTTGGAATTTCGAGACTGGAAGTAGCTCCGTATGGTGATTCTGGAGTTGGGAGCGCGATCAGAAGGGTATTCGGAGGTCCGTAGGCCATTTTGAAGCCATTTGGCTAAAGAAAGAAATTTGAAGGTTTTTGAGAAGTTTGACCGGAAGTGGACTTTTTGATATCGGGGTCAGAATCCAATTCCAAAAGTTGGAGTAGTTCTGTAATGTCAAATACGATTTGTGCACAAAATTTGAGGTTAATCGGACGTGATTTGATAGGTTTAAACATCGAAAATAGAAGTTGAAAATTTCAAGGTTCATAAAGCTTGAATTGGAGGTTGATTCATGATTTTAACGTTGTTTGGTGTGATTTGAGGCTTCTAGCAAGTCTGTAACGTGTTTTGGGATTGGTTGGCAGGTTTGGTTAAGTTCCCGGGGGCCTCGGGTAGATTCCGGGTGGTTAACGGATCGAAAATGGATTTTTAAGAAGGCTGAGGTTTACTGGTTGCTGGTATTTTCGCTTCTGCGGAAATGGGATCGCAGAAGCGGAGAGGGAGATGCAGAAGCGGAAGAGAGGATTCTGGGGAGGACCGCAGAAGCGGAACTGCATATGCGGGAGGCTGGTCGCAGAAGCGAAACTTGGAGGCCCAAGGTGGATCGCATAAGCGGCCCAAAATCCACAAAAGCGGAACCGCATATGCGGTGGGCCATTCGCAGAAGCAGAAATTGGGCTGGAGTTCAGGACCGCAGAAGCGGCACTTTTGACCGCAAAAGCGGAATCGCATAGGCGAAAATAATTCCGAAGAAGCGGAAGCAGCTGAGGCAGTGAGGTCTTTTAAAGTTCGGGGTTGAGTTCATTTCAACCTCATGTTTCTTCCATTGGAATCGATGGGGAGTAGCTTGGAGGTGCCATTTTGTCACTTGTCACAAGGTAAGTAATTTATGTTAGTTTGGAGTTAAATACAAGGTTTATACATGGATATAGACTTGGAAAATTGTAGAAAATTATAGAAAATTGAGGTTTTGGTAGGAAGATATAAAAAATTATATTCTTGGAATTTAGCCACAATTTTGAGTATGGAATTAAGAGGAAATCAAACATTTGAGTTCGTGAGTTCATGGGTAAACTTTATCTTCGAAAAATTTTTGGATTCCAAGGCACGTGGGCCCGATGGCGTTTTGGTTAACTTTCCTAATCGGAGTTAGAAATTGCTATAAATTAGTTTATAATGAATATTTGAGCATATGTTAATGGATTTGCGTAACCGTTGGCTAGTCTTGGAGCGTGGTGCATCAATTGGAGTCTTCGGAAGGGCGCGGAAAGCCGGTTATGAGTCTCGGAGCGAGGTGAGTCTCCTTTCTAACCTTATAAGAGGGAATTGTCCCCATAGGTGAAATAATTGACTATGTGCTCCTATATGTGGGGGCTACGTACGCACAAGGTGATGAGAGTTCGTGCGTAGCTACTATTATGCTATTGTCCGGGTAGTTAGGACCCATCAGCATGTTATACTTGGATTAATTTTGAACCCATTGATAACTTGAATTGTTTAAATCACCTTTGATTAGTAAATGAACTTAACAAGAGATTAAACATCATTCCCTGAATTGTTAAACAGAGAAATTGCCTAATCGGATAAATATCCCCGATAAATTCTTAATTGGCTATTTGAGCATGTATTTTATGTGTACCTGGGTCGCAAGCGTGATTCGCGAGCAAGGTATGTGTTTATTTATGGAATGGGCCAAACGCCTCGGCAGATTAAATAGATGCATTTGTTGGTTCGGGCCGCTCGACCCTCTGCAGTGCACGGTTTACATTTCTGTTGGATCGGGCAGTCGCCTCGGTGTGATTTGCGCATGTTACTTGTCGTTTGAGAATTTTAAATGTGGATTTGGCCCTTCGTGGCTTTATATAAATTGACAAGATAATAAAGAATAAACCTTGGAAGCCCTTGATTAATTGTTGAAGGTGTTTATCTTTTTTCTGGCTTTGCGAATTAGAACTACTATATAAATCCATGATTTCCTCACTTTTTTTTTTAATATTGTTAAATGACCTCTAGCGAGTGTCGAAGTTGGCCATCTCGTCTCTAATTCTTCGAGATTAGGCAGGATACTTATTGAGTACACGTTTATTACGTACTCATACTACACTTCTATGCATTTTTGTTGGACAGGTATATATACCTCTAGCGGCCTGCTGGGCGTAGCAGCACGGATATTTCTGGGACTAGGTGAGTTGCATCATTCGAGGTGACCGCAGCTAGTGTAGTTCCTTTCAGCCTTTTTATTTTATTCCCTGTCCACCGTATTTCGGACTGAGGTTGTATTTTATTTTCCTTATTAGTAGTTGCTCATGTACTTGTGACACCGGGTTCTGGGGATGTATTTGGATTTATTCAAAGATCTTACAAGTTGTTTAAATATTTCATTATTCATTCGGAGGAACATATTGAATCTCGTTTAAATTGTATAAAAGAAATGTTTTCAAAATTATTATAACGAGAATTTAAATTAAGTATTCTAGTTGGCTTACCTGACAATGGTGTCCGGCACCACCACGACCCTTAGTGGATTTTGGGTCGTGACAACATGGTATCAGAGCACTAGGTTCCCGTTGGTCTCACGAGTCATGAGCAAGTCTAGTAGAGTCTCGCGGATCGATACGGAGACGTCTGTACTTATCCTCGGGAGGCTACAGGGCTATTAGGAGTGCTTCCCTTCTTGATTTCCCTATTGTGCGGTTCGATTCCTTTGGGGCTTATGCCTTTGATTCCTTCCCACTCAATCTTACGCGAGCGCTGGTTATAAATTGAAGATTTGAGGATTTTAATTGCACTACAAATGTGGGGCGGGAAGATTATCCCGGTATAGTTGATTGGACTATTATAGTCGCACTATGGAGGGATATTCTATTGTTTCAGCTCGGTAATAGAACTTCTAAGAGCCTTGAGGATAGGCACAGGTTGCCATAATGCTTATGAGCGATTATTACTCAGTGTTGTTGTGATGGTAGGGTGTTTGCCCACGTGTTGGGGCAATGAATAAATTGAAGGGAGGTTTACTTAGTGTGTAATCAAAGGGATTCAGTATTTTATTTCCGACAGGGGGAAAGTCAATCGAACTAAGGATGGTCAGATGTGGACTAGTGGAAGTAATGAAACGTGGTAACTGCAAGCGTGGCGGAGTTCTCCTCTATATGGGGGTGTTGTTGTCCTAATTGAACGCTTTAAGTTTGTCAGTGTTATGATCTTCTACAATTCACCTTTATGGCAAGATATTGTGAAATAGTATTGGAAATACAACCGTCAGATATCGCATGGTGCAGTGGTTTAGGTTCGAATCAGAATTCCTAATGTTGACGGTTCGATGAAGATGACCTTTGGAGGGGTTTAAGTCAGTAACGATTTGTGGATTCAAGTTCTATGAAGATGAATTTTATTAAGGCAACAACTGAGTAGCAAGAGATGATAAAGACATGTGGGAAGTGTCAGGCGGAGTTTTAAACTTCTAAAAGGTCAAGCTTAGGGAGCGCAGGCCGAGCAGTTGATTAAAGAAGTGAGTTTGCCCAAAGTGGGAGAGCAGCGGAGCTGCGTAGGGGATTGGTAATGAGAAAACTATGCACCTAAAGGGAGTCTGGAACGACTTGAGAATATTGGTGCTTGGTTATTGGCATATTTGGATCTAAGTTGAAGTAGGGATTCTTGTGCGGCCGGGGAATTAATATAACAGAAAGGAACCGCTTATATAAAGGGATATGTAGCATGACTTTGAAGTGGAAGGATGTTTTCGCACATTTAATGGATGTCCACGAGGGGTGAATGGACTCGGACTCAGGATGGGTTATCGATGTCGTAGTGATTGTACCCCCTGCAGCAGCGTTGGAAGATGTCGGGGAGTGATTTCTACAGTTGGGGTATTTCTGTGAGCAGGTTAGCAGTCGCGTGGTTGGCGAGGCTTCTACGAAGAGTTCTACTGGTTATGCAGTAAAGGAAATTGTTGCGTGAATATGGTTAATGATTTAGAGTATCAAATTGGGTTTCTATGGTAAGATATCGAGAATCCTGGCGATTGATTGCGCAAGGTTGTGTCAACAAGAGATTAAGAATCCTGGTGAAAATCCAGAGTAATAATGGCTTCAAGCTAAGTGGGAGAGTCCCACCGCCTGAGATTGGGTTGCATGGTTAGCTATCTGTGAGGTTTCTATTTGTCCGCATATCAATGGGTTGCTCCAGCTACGGGAAAAGACCATCAGTGGTAACTTGGGCGAATGAATTGTTGGAGGCATGTTATGGTTGGCCTTATTGGCTCATGTTCGGATTTGGAGAAACGTTCCGGATTTATGCATTGTATAGATACAGGTTTCAGAGGAAGTGATTCGGCCAGATGCTTCGTTGAGAGGGTATTAATGTGCTAGAAGATTCATGGAGTTGATTATATTCGGGACCAAGTCAGAGCGGGTGGCTCTCAGCAACGGTCCTAGTAGATCCTAAGGGATAAAGTGTGGTGCCCAATGATTTCAAGCCTATGAGTACAGTTAAGGATCAAGATTTGTAACATCTCATGAGAAGGTGCCCAGAATGTTCTATGATATTTTGACTTGTGGTGTAGCATTTGAGAAATATGAAATGGTCCGTGGGATTTGAGACAGTATGGTCTCGTGACTCAAGTCCACTCGGGGTGAGTGTAGAGGGAGTATGTTATGTGTTGAAGAGAGTTAGTATTATTTCCAAGGCAATCAAGGATAAATTGGAAGGAAAGGGATTGATTAGCCATAGTTGAATTTGGCATGTTAGGGTCTGTAATCAGTTCATTCAACGTGATCGAGTTATGCGTATGATTTTTGGCGGTACGAGTGGGGTTTGTCGGCTGCCGTAATTGATGTTATTCGGAAGCATTCTTCTATTATGGCTTGTTAAGTGGAAGCAGACTCCGGAAGGGCTATGGTGGCTTAGACCACTACTTAGATATTTGCACATCCTTCAGTTATGGGAATTCACTTGTGTGTTGTTATAATTCTCCTGAAGTGAGTTAAGTGAAAAGTTTGTATATGATGAAGTGTTAAAATATTAATGATTTAGGAGTTACGATGAAGACCGTGTTCTATTGTATGTTGGCACGTTGGGTGCAGTGAGTAACATGGAAATTTGCAGTGTGGATTGAGGTTGTAGTTTGCTGTTGGTAAGGATGCCACGAGCTCGGATGAGCCAGAAAAGGGTGGAATGATTAAAGTAAATTGGTGTTGTCTTCAGCGCCACCCAAGATCAATGTTTTGTGGAAAAAGTCCTTGCACCCTGGTTAAGGATTCTTGATCGCTTTTCAGCGTTAGTGCGACCGATGGTTTGGATGAGTGGACCCGTTATTTATTTCAGAAGGTATTGGGAGCGTGTCCAATGGGAAGATTGTATAAGTGTGACATGTAGTCACTTGATTGACTAAAGATTTGAACCAAGTATGAGGATTGTGTGAATATCATTAATTTGAGAATTTAGGCCTGGAGGACACTTTGTTTATTGGGTTATGAACTGAGGAGGTTGCTCCGATTATGATGGTTGTTCTTATGTGTTATGAGGAAAAGTGAGTTACTATGGACCTTTGAAAGGTCATTATCCAAGTTGGTGCAATCAGAAATTGGCTTTAGATCAGTGGATTGATTTACATGTGAACAGGGCTTTATATCAGGCCAGTTGTGTTCATTTCAGTAACGTGCTCCTTATGGAGTAGTCAGGGTGTTATCTCGTTGTCAGATATTTCGTGTAGTGATGCATTGCGCCGTGTGAGTTGTGAGATGGCCTGATAAATTATGTATGTGTTGAGGATCAGCGTGGAAATGATGTATTGTGAGCAAGATGGCTCTTGGGATTCAGATATGTATATCGCACCTCAGTTGTGCTTGAGTTTTGTAGCTTATGGCGCTGTATGTTCCCTCAGGGATGGTATTATGCACTTAGCGTGCTTGTGATCAAATTCGATATCTTGTTGTAATGGGCAGCTTGGCCCGATGTATAATTCTTTATGTGAGTTCTATGTGTGGATCGGGTGGCACGCCGCCACGGGGATATTACTTGGATCGGGTGGCACGCCGCCATGATTATATTGTGAGGATCGGGTGGCAGGCCGCCATGGTTATGCTGTGTGGATCGGGTTGCACGCCGCAACAGTGTAATGTTAAGTGTAGTTTTCTATATGCTAATTTTGTATGTCCTGCTTCCTATTTTCTAAGGAAAGTCTGTAGTAGTGCGAGAGTTAGGTACTTCCTTCCCGAGTTCATTTTCCTTTGGCATTGCGTTCGAATTGGTGGCCTATTGGCGCATGGTAGCATCATATGAGATTTTAACGATTTCTGGGGTGGCTTATTGCCTGAGCAGTTGTATCGGATGAGACGAGATCTCTTGATCTAGGATTCTGTGCAATCCAGCTGTATGAGGTATGTTGTGGAGATAAGGTTTTGTCAGGAGTATAGACCTAATGTTTTGTTGACTCGACAGTCGATTATGAATGTTGGTACATCTCTTCTGTCATGGCGGTATGGTAAAGGATGGAGTAAGACCTATATATATCATGGGGTGCAATGGGAACATCAGATTAGTAGGATTTTGACCAAGTTGATCAGAAAAAAGCTATTGTGGTCCTGTGGACTAAGTGTTGCAAAGTAAGAATCCAGCAAAGTTATGCAGTCATGTTTGAGTACAGCGTGTAGTGATTGATATGGTGATCGTATGTTGGAAACGGGCCCGGCATAGGAGTCCGGACGTTGGAATCGGGATCTAAGGCTTATTTGCTTGAATAAAAGGGAATATCTTCAGAATTTAGCGAGCTAATGTGCTCAGCTAAGTTGTGGTAGCACGGGAAGGTGCATGAGCTACTAGACAGTGATTTCAGACTACTTCCGTATAGTTCTCAGCACGTTCGAGGACGAACGTATGTTTAAGTGGGAGAGAATGTAACGACCTAACCGGTCATTTTGAGTACTAGCTCTCAGTTCAGCAGTCGGAGGCCATGAACAGCTCCGTTTCACATGTTATGTCTTGTACGCATGGTCGGAATCGAATTTCGGAAAGTCCAGAGTTGATTTGGGAAGAAAATTCTCATTTTGGATGCTTAAAGTTGAAAGAAATGAACTAGGATTGGAATATTAAGTAAACGACCTCCGAATTGGGATATGAAGGTTCCAGCAAGTTCGTATGATGATTTCGGACTTAGGCGTATGCCCAGATCGGGTTTTGGATAACCCGGGAGCGTTTGGTGCCTATTGTGGAACTGGGAATTTTAGAAGAAATTTCATAAGTTTGGCTTGAAGAGCATTTCAGTGTTATCAATGTCGGTTTGGGATTCCGAGACTTGGAGTAGCTCCGTATGGTGGTTCTGGAGTTGGGAGCCCGATCAGAAGTGAATTCGGAGGTCCGTAGGCTATTTTGAAGCCATTTGACTAAAGACAAAAATTTGAAGGTTTTTGAGAAGTTTGACTGGAAGTGGACTTTTTGATATCGGGGTCGGAATCCAATTCCAAAAGTTGGAGTAGGTCCGTAATGTCAAATACGATTTGTGGGAAAAATTTGAGGTGAATCGGACGTGATTTGATAGGTTTAAACATCGGAAATAGAAGTTGAAAATTTCAAGGTTCATAAAGCTTGAATTGGAGGTTAATTCATAATTTTAGCATTGTTTGGTGTGATTTGAGGCCTCGAGCAAGTTTGTAACGTGTTTTGGATTGGTTCGCAGGTTTGGTTGAGGTCCCGGGGGCCTCGGATGGATTTCGGGTAGTTAACGGATCAAAAATGAATTTTTAAGAAGGCTGAGGTTTGCTGGTTGCTGGTATTTCCGCTTCTGCGGAAATTGGACCGCAGAAGCGGCTCCGCAGAAGCGGAGAGGGAGACGCAGAAGTGAAAGAGAGGATTCTGGGGAGGACCGCAGATGCGGTCAAAGTTCCGCAGAAGTGGAACCGCATCTGCGGGAGGCTGGTCGTAGAAGCAAAACGGGGAGGCCCAAGGTGGACCGCAGAAGCGGCCCGAAATCCGCAAAAGCGGAACCGCATATGCAGTGGGCCGTCCGAGAAACGGAAATTGGGATGGAGCCTAGGACCGCAAAAGCGAAATCGCATAGGCGAAAATAATTCCGCAGAAGCGGAAGCAGCTGAGGCAGTGAGGCCTTTTAAAGTTCGAGATTGAGTACCCCATTTTTCTTCCATTGGAGTCGATGGGGAGCAGCTTGGAGGTGCCATTTTCATCACTTGTCATGAGGTAAGTAATTTATGTTAGTTTTGAGTTAAATACAAGGTTTATACATGGATTTAGACTTGAAAAATTGTAGAAAATTGAGGTTTTGGTAGGAAGACCTAAAAAACTATATTCTTGGAATTTAGCCACGATTTTGAGTATGGAATTCAGAGGAAATCATATATTTGAGTTCGTGAGTTCATGGGTAAACTTTATCTTTGAAAATTTTTTTGATTCCGGGCGTGCGGCCCGAGGGCGTTTGGTTAACTTTTCAAATCGGAGTTAGGAATTGCTATAAATTAGTTTATAATGAATATTTGAGCATATATTAATGGATTTGCGTAACCGTTGGCTAGTCTTGGAGCGTGGTGCATCAATTGGAGTCCTCGGAAGGGCGTGGAATGCCGGTTATGAGTCTTCGGAGCGAGGTGAGTCTCCTTTCTAACCTTGTAAGAGAGAATTGTCCCCATAGGTGAAAGAATTGACTATGTGCTCCTATATGTGGGGGCTACGTACGCACGAGGTGACGAGAGTCCATGCGTAGCTACTATTATGCTATTGTCCGGGTAGTTAAGACCCATCAACATGTTATATTTGGATTAATTTTGAACCCATTGATAACTTGAATTGTTTAAATCACCTTTGATTAGTAATTGAATTTAACAAGAGATTAAACATCATTCCCTGAATTGTTAAACAGAGAAATTTCCTTAATTGGATAAATATCCCCGATAAATTCTTAATTGGCTATTTGAGCATGTATTTTATGTGTACCTGCGTCGCATGCGTGGTTCGCGAGCAGGGTATGTGTTTATTTATGGAACGGGCCGAACGCCTCGGCAGATTAAATAGATGCATCTATTGGTTCGGGCCGCTCAACCCTCGGCAGTGCACAGTTTACATTCTAGTTGGATCGGGCCATCGCCTCGGTGTGATTTGCACATGTTACTTGTCGCTTGAAAATTTTAAAAGTAGATTTGGCCCTTCGTGGCTTGATATAAATTGACAAGATAATAAAGAATAAACCTTGGAAGCCCTTGATTAATTGTTGAAGGTGTTCATCTGTTTTCTGGCTTCGCGAATTAGAACTACTATATAAATCCATGATTTCCTCGCATTTTTTTTAATATTGTTAAATGACCTCTAGTGAGTGTCGAAGTTGGCCATCTCGTCTCTACTTCTTCGAAATTAGGCGGGATACTCATTGAGTACACGTTGATTACGTACTCATACTACACTTCTGTGCCTTTTTATTGCACAGGTATATACACCTCTAGCGACCTACTGGGCGTAGCAGCACAGATGTTTCTGGGACTAGGTGAGCTGCATCATTCGAGGCGACCGCAGCTAGTGTAGTTCCTTTCAGCCTTTGTATTTTATTCCCTGTCCACCGTATTTCGTACTGAGGTTGTATTTTATTTTCCTTATCAGTGGTTTCTCATGTACTTGTGACATCGGGTTCTGGGGATGTACTTGGATTCATTCGGAGATCTTACAAGTTGTTTAAATATTTCATTATTCATTCGGGGAAACATACTGAGTCTTGTTTAAATTGTATAAAAGAAATATTTTCAGAATTATTATAATGAGAATTTAAATTAAGTATTCTAGTGGCTTGCCTGACAATGGTGTCCGGCGCCACCGCAACCCTTATTGAATTTTGGGTCGTGACTAGAATATATTTCAAGTGAAATGAAGAAAACAAGAGGAGAGAGGCAACGAAATTTAATTAGAATATAACATAAGAGGAAATAGTGTAACTGATTCCATGATTTGTGCCTCATTAATTATGTGCATAATTTATACGAGATGCTAATATTGTAAAAAAATCTACCACTTTTGGAATAGACAACATATGATGTTATTTTCTTAAATATTTTTAAAAATTAATACTCAGTTTAGTAAGCGTCTAGATCGAAAATTGGGTTGCCCAATTTATAGTCCACATTTTTTTGATAAAGTAATTTATAGTCCACATCAATAACAACAACAACAACAACAACCCAGTATAATCCCAATTAGTGGGGTCTGGGGAAGGTAGTGTGTACGCAGACCTTACACTTACCCTGGGGTAGAGAGCCTGTTTCCAAATAGACCCTCGACATCCTTCCCTCCAAGAACTTTCCACCTTGCTCTTGGAGAGACTCGAACTCACAACCTATTGGTTGGAAGTGGAGGTTGCTTACCAACAACAACAACCCTCCACATCAATAATGGTCCAAAATTATAGGGAATATTTTTATCAAATTGAAAATGTTAGGGCCTTAAGGGAGTACTTACTATAAGAGTGATATTAACATCATCCTTCTCTCAAGCTAACAATTAATCTCTTATTTTATGAATTTGCTATAAAATTTAAATATAGTTAGGAATAATAAATACATTGTAAATATTTAACGTGGTGTATATCAGAAGCGACTACTGAATAATTCAAAAGTAGTATTCCTTTCATCTTTATTAAGGCATTTAATTTAATTTAAGCCTTCTTCATTTAATTTTTACTTAAACACGACATTTAAGGTATAAGTTTAATCATCATATTTAATACTCAGTTTAGTAAGCGTTTAGATTGACAATTGGGTAGCCCAATTTATAGTCCATATTTTTTTTGATAAAGTAATTTATAGTCCACTTCAAGAATAACCCAAAATTATAGGAAATATTTTTATTCAAATTGAAAACGTTAATGCCTTAAGGGGGTATTTACTATAAGGGGTTGTTTGGTAGGATAAAATAATGCATGCATTAGCTTTGTGTATTATAATATCTTGTTTGGTAGACATTTTGAACATATGCATTAGTTATGCAAGCATTAGTTATACATCCTATTTTGTATTATCCTATGCATAACTAATGCATAGAAAACCATGGTATTAGTAATGCAATGGGTTTTAATACATGTATTAGCTTAGTTAAAGATAAAATTGCCCTTTAAAATTTATGTTTTACTAAAATATGCTAGTTATTATATTAATGCAAGTTTAAAATAATTCAAATATTTAGAAATAAAATTATATCTCTAGTAAACAAATAAATGCTTAGCATATATATTTTTTATAAATAAATATTTAGTTCTATATTATAATATAGTTAGACAAATCAAATAACTTCTTTAAACCTTTTCATATAAAAATATTTTTCAACATATGTTTCTTTTAAAAAGCTAGAGTGATGGACTGGTTTTGAGGGCATTTTTGTAAACAAGCAATTCTTTTAGAAATTGTGCAATGTTTTAATACATCAAACCAAGCAATGGATAAGAAATATATTAGCATAACTAATACCAGCATAACTAATGCAAGTATAACTAATACAAGCATTACTAATATACCATATTCAGCATTATTCTTATGCACCCTACCAAACCACCCCTAAGAGTGATATTAACATCATCATTCTCTCAAACTATGTCACGACCCGGATTTTTCATCCCCGGGAGTCGTGATGGCATCTACTAGTGAAAGCTAGACAATCCAATGATTCCAATTCTTTAACCATTTTCATTTTAAATCCCATAGCAGTTCCAAAATAACATAACAAAAAAACAACGAAAAATAATAATAACAAAAATAGTGCGGAAGACGAAATTTAATAATTTAGATTAATACAAACTGCGAAAGTCTAAGTACAATTATACCCAGAATTTGGTGTCACAATGTCACGGACCATCTATGAATACTACAAATAAAGTCTGAATAGAAATACATGATTTTGTATCTGAATAAGTAAAAATAGAAAGGAAATGATAGAAGGAGATGTCAAGGCCTGCGGACGCCTGCAGAACTACCTCGGTTCGCCTGAATGGACTGAAGGCTGCAACCTCACTACGATCCAAAAGATGCAGCACCGGGATCTGCACACATTGCAGAATATAGTATCAGCATAACTGACCTCATGTGCTGGTAAGTGCCTAGCCTAACCTCGGAGAAGTAGTGACGAGGCTAGGGCCAGACTACCAAATAAACCTGGGCAGTTAAATCATATACGGCGGAAAATAAAGGGTAGAAATGTACAGGTAAAGATAGAAGGGGGAAAACATGTTGTGGGGGAATCAAGTAACAATAGAAAACCAATAAGTAACCATAAAAAACACCATAACTCAATCATCAGCAAGAATCAGGAAATCAAAGACAAGTGCACGGCATCACCTTTCATGCTTTAACTCTCTTCCTCGCCATAAGAATCAATATAATCGGCACGATATCACCCTTCGTGCTTTTACCTCACATAATCATGGCATGGAATGATCCTTAGTGCATTATCACTCATAACATGGAACGAAATTGTACACCTTGCGGCACAACATCACCCTTCATGCTTTAACCTCTCAATATCGACACGGCATCACCCTTCGTGCATTAACACTCTCTCACAAATATCATACACGGCATCACCATTCGTGCTTTACCATTATTCCTCACCCAAACAACAATCACAAAGCAATAAGGATAAGGGAATCAATAAAATTCCGGCAAGAGAACAATAGTATAACAACCACATCCCAGCAAGGAAAAACAATATCAAAAGCAATAACATCCCGGCAAGGAGATAACATCAAAAGTAACAATATCCCGGCAAGGGAGACAATATCATAAACCTCTTCTCTTTTCCAAATTTACTTCACAATTCACTTCACAACTTGAGCCAATTCTCTATAATGTTCAATTGCCAATAATACTTTCACAAATTATTTCACAACTTGAGCCAACGCTCTTCAATGTTCAATTACCAATAATACGTCCAGAAGTCTTGTTCAACAATAGAAATCATCATATAAATCATGAATAATACGAAACAGAGTCATATTAATCATAGTACAAGACTCATGGGCATGCTTGACACCAACGTATAAATACTCGTCATCATGCCTATACGTCGTACTCAACAATTAACACATAGCAAATAAGACACAACTCCTAATCCCTCAAGTTAAGATTAGACCAAACACTTACCTCGATGCCAGGAATACAATTCAAGCCTTAACTACCGCTTTACCTCTCGATTCCACCACCAATTCTCTTGTATCTATCCATAAGTTACTTAACTATATCAATAAATGCTAAATGAATCAATTCTAATGCATGAAAATAAGTTTTCCAATGATTTTCCCAAAAAGTCAAAAATTGACCTCGGGCCCACACGGTCAAAACCTCGAGGTTAGAACCAAAACCCGATTACCCATTCACCCACGAACTCAAATATATAATTTGTTTTGAAATCGGACCTCAAATCGAGGTCCAAATCCACAAAACTTGAAAATCCTAAGTTCTACCCATAACACCCAATTTTCCATGAAAACTCTTGATTTTGGATTGAAATCATGTGAAAAGATGTTATGGATTAAAGAAATGAGTTAGAAATGACTTACAATTGGTTTGGAGATGAACTTTTCTTTAGAAAATCGCCCAAAAGTATTTAGGTTTGGAGAAGGTTTGAAAAATAAATAAAAATGTGTCTAAATCCCAATTAACTGGTCTCTGATGTCGCAATTGCGACCAGGGTTTGCAATTGCGAAGACCCGTTATCTTCGCAAATGTGAAGAATATGTCGCATTTGTGACCCTGGGAAAATCCGCTAAGCTTCGCATTTGCGATAAAAAAGGTCGAATTTGCGACTCTGGCCCTTCCGCATTTGCAATAAAATGGTCGCATTTGCAATCAAGGACTGCCCAGGCCATCTTCGCAAATGCTATAGAACTTCGCAAATGGGAGCTCGCATTTGAGAGCCAAGCTTCGAAATTGTGAAGACTGCAAACCTGCAACACACCAGCAATTTCCTAAGTCCAAATTTCACTCCGTGGCCTATCCAAAACTCACCCGAGCCCTCGGGGCTCCAAACCAAACATTCACGCAAGTCCAAAAATATCATACGGGCTTGCTCGTGCGATCAAATCATCAAAATAACATCAATAACTATGAGTTTAGAATAAAAATCAAAGAAAAATCTCATGAACTCTTAAGTTCAAATTTTAACAACTAAAGGTCCGATTCACATCATAACAAGTCTATTTCTTACCAAATTTTACGGGCTCAATTTAAAAACCATATAAGACCTGTACCGGGCTCCGAAACCAAAATAGGGGCCCGATACCATCAAATTCCAATACATTCAAATTTTCAAAAACTCTTAAAATTTCAGTTAAAATTTTCTTCAAAAAATCATTTCTCGTGCTTGGGACCTCGGACTCGATTCCAGGCATACGCCCAAGTCCTATTTTTTCCTACGGACACTCCGGGACCGTCAAATCATGGGTCCGGGTCCGTTTACCCAAAATGTTGAGCGAAGTCAACTTGAATTTATTTTTAAAAGCAAAATATATCATTTTTCATAGTTTTCACATAATGACTTTTCGGATACACGCCCGGACTACGCATACAAATTAAGGTGGGATAAAAAGGAGGTTTTAAGTCCTCGGAACACAGAATTTATTTTCAAAAAAGTGATGACCTAAACTAACTATTAATCTCTTATTTTATGGATTTGATATAAAAATCAAATATAACTACAATTAATAAATACATTGTAAATGTTTCATGTGTCGTATATCAAAAGCGACTACTAAATAATTCATTAGTAGTATTCTCTACCTATTTATTAAGGCATTTCATTTAATTTGAGCCTTCTTTATTTAATTTTTAATTAAACGTGACATTTAAGGTATAAGTCTAATCATCATATTTAATAGAGATTTTTTCCTTCCTATATCATATATGAAACTTTATTATCAAAAATGTGCACAGTTTGTAAATTACTCGCCCCGTCCACATTTTGTCTATAGTTAATATACCAATTATTAAATACTCATTAATAGGAGCTGAATATTTCTAATTTGGGGCGCTAAAATATAGGAGATGAATATTCTAAAAAGATTTGGGTTAATCAGGTCAAATCATATAACGGAAATCTTTTGATATTCTCTCATTGTCAATGGATCGAAATCAGAAATCAGAAACTCAAATTCTCAGTTCGTCGAAATCATAAGCTCAATTTTAAATTGTAGAAATTAGTTCTACAAATCTCAGAAGCTCTGCTCTTCGTCTTTTTCTGTAAAATTCTGTTCTTCATCTTTTTCTGTCAATCAAAAAAAATAAAAAATCGACAAAAAATGGAAGAATAGCTCAACAACATCACGCCATCATGTCCAAAATCCCAATAATGCTACATTTTAATGGCAATTGGGATAGCTATGGCAGATTTAGAGATTTTCAAGTTGATGGCATTGTGCTCGATGAGGATGCAATGTTGATTTCTATAGTTGCAGAGAAATTAATGATTGATACTTTAGAAAAAATTGTAGAAATCAAATACATTGTGAATGAGAATTGTCCTCCAATGGAGATTAGGAACAATATGGGGGTTAATGTGTCTATAGAGACAAAAAAGGAGAATAAAAACTTAGGATGATATCCGTTGCTCATAAGTGTACGAGATTTCAATATGAAATTGGCTATTACAAAATGAGAACACAAGTTCAGCTTTGCTATGTTTCAAATTCTATGGAAGTTTAATTTTAGGATAATACCTACAAAATTACTATATTTATCTACAAATAAACTACAAATTAATTTTAGGAGGTATAAAGCATTATAGTTTCAATGATTATCAAAACCATTACTACATTTAGACTACAATTAAGCTACAATCCATGTTTAAAAAAATTGACTACAAAATTTCTATTTATCTATAATTTATTTACAAAGATTCTACAATGTTGTAATGCCACTGTTTATATTTATTTTCATGCAGGTTCGTCTGGGATAATACAGTTACTTGATATGCCAGTCTCTCCCGTTATAGAGGAATATCAAAGTGAAATAATAACTGATGGTACACAAGTGTTATCGAAGAAGGACAAGTGTATTAAGACAAGCAAACAATTGCAAATGCAATGAGGCACTATTCTGTCATGTACAAGTTCCAATTCAGGATTAAAAGATCTAGCCACAGAACGTATGAAGATATTAATGGTGAAAAGATCATTATAAACAGTTTTTTCCTTGTGATATGTTAATGAAAAGTAGTTCTATTGTATAGTGTATTACTTTATGTTAAAATAGTGCTTTTGTTGCATCTACATTGATAACCTTTATTATAAATGTATTTTTTTGTAGCTACTGGCTTATATGCGTTACATAAAACTGTAATTGGCACTTTAAGGCAACATCAATTAATGATTCTGCAATGCTCAAGATCAGGAGTTTCAAACAATAACACACATGTACCTTAATGGACGATACATTCATACAGCGCAAACGTACTGCAGTTGTAGGTTGTAGCAAGGTCATGCCAAAGTATTGTGATCCTAAGACAGTTTACACACTGAAGGACATACAAACTGACATGTTATCCCAACACGGAGTGAACCTAAGCTACATGCAAGCATGGAGGGCAAAAAAAAGGCTTATAGTTATTGAGAGGTCATCCGGCTGACTCCAACAACAAATTACCAAAATATTTTTATATTCTTGAGAAGATGTATCCTGGTTCAGTTGTTAAATTGAAGAAAACAATAGATAAATACTTCTTATATGCATTTGTTGCTCTTTGTACATCAATAAGTGTTTGGGAATATTGTAGACCAGTAGTAGTGGTTGATGGGACATTCTTAAAGACAACCTACATTGGAATTATGCTGACAGCAAGCACAATGAATGCAGTAGGTAAAATTGTAGTTATTTTGTGATTATTTTGTTGGCAGTGTATAAATTGTAGAATCTTTGTAGATATATTGCAGTTTATATGTATTTGTGTTTTTATATGAATTTTTAAAGCTGCCAGTTAATTAATATTTTATTAATAATGTAGGAACAATATTTCCTTTTGGCATATGCAGTGGTTGATTCGGAAATGACGCATCGTGGAAGTTGTTTTTTAAGCAATTCAAGCAAGCATATGGTGAAAGAACCTCAATGTGTGTTGTTTCAGATAGGAATGAGAGTATCATGAAGGAAACATCAATTGTCTATCCGGGCGTGCTACACTACTCTTGCGTGTGGTATATTTGGACAAATATAAGGGCAAAGTTCAAGAAGAGTCATCTACAATTAAATGAATTGTACTTTGTTACAGCAGAGTCATACACTATGGATGAATTTAATGAAAGGATATCGAAGACTGAAGAGATATACCCTTGTGTTAAATCATACCTCTATGATATTGGGTATCATAGATGGTCAAGAGTACATGCAACGGTGAATAGAACTTGGATTATGATATCAAACATTGTATAGTCGTTGAATGCTGTAACAAAATATGCAAGAGAGCTGTCAATATTTGACCTATTAGAGTATATAAGGGCACTTCTTGAGTGTTGGATGAAAGAGAAGTTGTTGAAGGCAAAAGGTACTTTCACATACCTTGGGTACAAATTCAACAAAGAATTGGAGAAAAACAGTACATTATCTCAGAAACTTAGGGTAAGATCTCTTTATTTTGTGCAGAATAATAATATTTTAATATACAGTATTTCTAGATTGTAGATAAATTGTAGACAAACTGTAGTTACTTTGTAGAGGGTAGATAAATTGTAAATATTTTTCTTTCTAATTGTTATGTAATTGTAGGTGAGGGATTCAACAGATCATATCCATAATGTGATAGATGGTGTGAAGCGGTACATTGTGTGTCTTGAAAACAAGAAATGTACGTGTGGCCAGTTCCAACTTGATGAACTTCCATGTGCGCATTCTTTGGCAACTTTAAGGGACAGGAATGAAGGATATGAAAACTATTGCTCGCCGTATTACACAAGGGAGAGCCTACTTCGTACATATGAAATACCAGTAAATCCCCTTCCTGATGAAAGCAAATAGAATGTGCCAAAACATATATCTGATGAAGTAGTAAATCCACCTACGGGAGAGAAAAAGTAGCCAGGAAGACCTCAAAAGGAAAGATACAAAACATATGATGAACTAAAGTCAAAGAAGTACAAGGTGTCATGTGGATACTGTGGAGGTGAAGGGCATAACAAAAGATCTTGCAAGAATGCACCCCAAAAAAATATCATGTAGTTAGGGTAGTATTTCAAAATAATTGTTGGTGTGTTCAAATTAACAGAATTTTGTGTGTAATTGTTTGAGATTTTGAAGATTAAAAATGTAGTTAACTTCAATTTGTTTCTGTGTTTGTTAACATATTTTCCTGTGTTGTGGCAAGCATCTACCTACATTTTTTACATTCTTTACATAGCAGTTAATATTTATTATCTACAATATAACTACAAGTTTTAAGAAATTAATTTAACTTGAACTGACAGTTATATACAGAAATTAAGTACAACTGGAGGTAATTCCCTACAAATTATATACAACATATTAAACTATAAAATTATATACAATCTGAACATTCAATGTTTATATATTGTGGATAATTTGAAGTTTTTTTGTAGATAATTTGTATTCTAACAACATAACAACTACATTTAAGATAATTAAGAACAATTGCAGTAAATATTAAACAACTGGAAATATTAATTTCAAATGAACTACTAAAATTGATAGAAATTAACTAAACAAAATGTCTACTACAATAAAAACACAAAGGAATTGTTTAGAAAATTGAGTACTACATTATCCTACACTAGCATCGACTAAATTACATAGACATGACACTACTTCTTCTTTCTCTGTACTCTTGTTTTCTCATTCAATGCAGGTGTACCCTTCCACCTTTCTAGTCTACCTATAACCTCACTTTCACTGATTGACCCGTCTTCCTACTTTTTTGTTGCATAATCCCACAGGAGCACTCCATAGCGTCTACGATGTTGGTCAATATCAGAAAGGTCTTCTGCGGGAATCGACAAATCTCCAAGGCTAACATACTCCGCAAATGCAGCAAAAAATATACCACAATCGCTGCAGAATACAAAATTTAAACAATATTTACCAAATAATTATAAATAAAAAAGGAATTAAATGCATAGAAATAGAGAATGAAATTTTTACAGTGATCCTTCTTTTTGTTGTGGAATCTCTCCAACGAGTTAAGAGGGTCGGTAACTGATTTTTTGATGTATGCCTTTGTTGTCTTGAAGTTAATGTCTTTACGCTTCCCATAGAAACCAGTACATGACAAATACAAAGGGATAATAACTGAAAACTTAGCGACATAGTATTCAACAACTTGATGGTTGTGTGTAGAGGCCATTGAATCATACGCATATAGTTGCCTGTCTGCAATGTCGAAAACAACCAACACCCAATGGAAATTTTCTACAATATTTACAGGCATGATCACATAGTCAACTTCATCTCATGCAACATTGGCAAGTAGTCTATACCCCAAAATATATTATGCAACAACATCTTCGGGTTTAACAACAGAATACCTCTTTTCTAGAAGTGAATTTATGAACTTTTCATAAATTTATTCTATTCTAGTCTTGAACACCCAATCCATTGTGGTAAACCTGGTACTGTTATTGGGGCCATACTTGCCTCTTTTCCTCAAGTAATACATTAAAACATTAATGTACTGCAACCAAAAATAATTGCCATATAAACAGCAAGTCAACTTCAATTAATCTACATATAACTACATTATAACTATAATTAACTATAAAATAGAACAAAAAAATATAAAATGATGTCTAAGAACAGTTCTACAATTTAAACTACAAAATAACATTTAGAAATATGTCCACATCATATCTACAATTTATAGTAAAAATCATCTTTATATATTATAGATATCTATAAAAATAAATACAGTTAAACTATAAAATAGAAGACAAGATATCTACAAATCATGTATTGGAAATAGACTCCTTGATACTTACCGAGTCATTGAGGACTTGACAGGGGTGAGCCAAGGAATAGAACCATTCCTTCTTATCAACCTTTTCAACTCCAAGGTCTAACAAAGGCTTAATTTGGTTATCCTTTATTGAATACGGAGCCTTCCTCCTGTGACAACAAATAAATCACAAAAAAAATAGTAATTTAAATTAAATATGTAAAAGATAAATGCTGAAAAGCAATTGTCAAATTATGCATTCATACCGCTTTAAACCTTTTCCAATAGAGTGGTATAACCACTTGCTGAAGTTTTCTAAAACATTTGGATCTACATTTTCACCAATAACAGTAGTCAAACGGTGTTTTAGGTAGAAAATTTTAGGGCCAATAGAGTTGTTGCCCCCCAGAACTGTATATAGGGATAAATGGTGATCATGCATGCTTTCCCAGATGCCTTGTTCTCACCGGATGAATAGGTGTTGCATCTTCTGGTATGGGCTCGCCAAACATAACCAACTAGGATAAGTTGTCAGGCAACTCAAACTCATCTAGTGTGACATCATTCTTCTGAACTCCTGATCCTTCTGAATCACCGAGATCAACATACTCTGCATCTACACCTTCATTGTCATCTTCCTCGATGACATGCTCGGTCTGAGCTGTATTATCACTCCGTGAATTGGGGACTGTGCATTGATATCTTCCATCACTGTAACACAATTCATAGCTTACTTAACAAGAATATTGAAAGTTATAAAGAACAAGAAACTATCTCTGAATGACAGTACGATACATGTTTTGTCTTCATCAACTGCAACTTGAAAATGTGTATGTAAATCACCATGTGATGGAAGATTTTCTTGACCAACTGATCCTTCAACATGTTCTGTTTTATAGTTGAAAATGGTAAATAAAAGTGGATAATGATGAATTGAAAGTTGTAGCATATAAACTATTAAAATTGTAGATAATTTGTGGATAAGTGTAGATATGGTGTAAAATCACTGACACAAATTGTAGATATTTTTTAGATACCTATTTTGGTGGTGCTGGCTTGCACTTGTTCCCCAATATTGAACTGAAAATGCTCATTGTTGAAGTCTTTTTGTTGGTCATTGGTTTTTGTTGAACTGCCAACAAACTGAATATTCTATATTAGTTTGTATATATTTTTTCGTATGTGTAAATTGTTTTGCTATAAAAATAAAAGTCAGATCTTACCTTTGCATCATCTTGCACATTTCTACTATTTATCATTTTCAAAACAGTCTACACAGAGTCATGTATAAACACTCGAAGGCTATCGAGTTCTATAAAGACAGCTTTCCTGAAATCTTCAAGCTTTCTATCAACCTACAAGTTACATTATAGTAAGTTGTTAACTTCATAATATGTCCTAACATACAATGCAATATGCTATTATGTCAAGATATATATCAGAATTTACAATTTTGTAGATGTTTGGTATACAATTTATTAAATGTGGATATATTGTAGATAAAATGTAGATATATTGTAGTTTATATGTATTACCTGCTCAATTCCTTTTTCTACTTTACTGATCTTCTCATCAATAGACTTTTTGTCCTCTTCTCCATCTGTTTGTTTGGATTCCAATGTAGGAGGATCAGCATTGGGAACCTCAGATGTTTGTTCACCTTCTGGAACTTTATACTCAATTTTATCGGGCAAAATCAACACTCCAATTTCTTCTCCAGATTCAACTATGTTGGTAAACTGAATGAGGAAAAATAAATTAGTTTGATAAGGGCAGAAAATGCATAATACTTGTAGATATATTGAAGGTAAATGTATAATCGTAATAAAATAAAGTATACCTTTATCCACTCAGACTTTATCATCTTCTCTTCAAAGGCAGCTAACCAAATCAGCCCTTAGTAGCTGACCATCTTAGTATGCGAGGGATTGGGTTAGAACACCTCATAGCTAGATCAGTGATGACAGTAGAACAACACTCATAAAGCCATACTTGCAATGCTAGTGATCATCCCCGTATGAGATAAGAATGTACATACGGATTTAGTCGGTGCCTAACAGATTCCATCAGCTGGGTGAAAGATTTAATACCCCATGGGTATGACTCATACTGCCCAGATTCTACCAAATAGAACCTAAAGTGATCTACAAAAGAAATATGATCTTTGTCCGAAGGACAATGAAAAATTCTAAAAGATAAAGGATGCACAACTTCACCCATCCTCATCGTTTACCCAGGATCTAATGGTTACTACCTGTTTTAAATAAGACTTATCCACTCTTAATTTGTTAGGAAAATAACTGCTCATTATTTTGCTAACATAAGTGGGAGTATAACCAAAATTAGTAAGCTCTGTTACACATCTTAGACTAGTAATTAGTGCAAACTCACGCAATCCAAAATTTAATGTTTCACCGTTTAATTGTACAGAAAAATATGATTGATTGGATTTGGTTAATTTATACTTCATCAAAAGATGTATGGAGTGATTTTGCATGCATATGATGGGAAGAGACAGTAAGTATCCAAAATACATCTTTTTGAAAAGATTCAAACCATTTGAGGATAGAAGCTCTTTAATCTGGCTAGGAATGCTAGGATCACACAAAGTGTGGAATCTAAACACCCCATAATCAACATTATGTGGGTCAAAAAACTGTCCACTCTGCACAAATAATAAATTAATTCAAATTAATAAAATTCATAAAAAGGGATAAATTCATCTACATATTATTTACAATATAACAACAAATAATTATATAATATCTATAGTTTACAGCCTTTTCTACAAAAAGGAAGCAACACCAGATAACTAAAATTCTACTTCAAATAGTAGTAGTTACCTAACATTATAACTATAATAAAACTACAAAAATATCTAAAGTTATAAATACAGAACATCACAACTACACATAATCTTCAAAATTAAGACATAATCTATAATTGTCAAAAACATGTATAACACAGATTTTAACATCCTAAACCAAACAAAAAAAGTTAGAAAATAAACTAATAAATGTATACCTTCGCCAATGAGAGGTTCTGAACAATTTGAGGGTGTTTTTTTTGAATGTTTCTTCATTTTTAAATTTTTCGAACTAGGAGACACCTTTGCTTTCTTTCTTGTTCGAAGAGTAAGGACCTCTTCTACAAAGTCATCATCTACAGCAATGTCTTTTCCTTTTCTTTTGACTTGTTTGACTAGTATAGAACTTTCTCCAACATCAACATCAAGTTTTTTTTTTGTTCTCATTTCAGCTCTGATTTGTCAAGGAGATAAACTATGACTAATATCTATAATTGCATGTGTAGATTTACCTAGGTTTTTGGGTGATTTGGGGGATAAAACACCCAAATCAAAGGATGGTATATCACCTACTGCTGTTTTTTTGGACTATTTTTCGAACCTTCCTTGTTCTTCATTGATGAACTTCAACTAAATAAAAATGTGGATAGGAATTTGTTTAAAGGGTTTCTTCAATTTTGTTTGATTGTAGAGGGAAATTGGGTGGTTTCAGAAGAAGGACAATGGTAGAAAAAATGTGGGAGGGTAAAAAGAACGTGGGGGTACGGGGATGAGGGGTTAGGAGAGAGAAAGTGAGGGATTAGTATGATGACCTGACCCGTCGTCTCATGAGTCACCGCTCAGTTTCCCCCATTTTCTGCTTCTTTATGCTTCACTATCAGTGTCTTGTGTGATCGAGTTGGTTTGGAGTGGTTTCAGTAGCAAAATGAGACACTTAGTCTCTTTAAGAAAGGCTTAGTTTGGAAAAGTCAACCGGATGTTTACTTATGAGTTAGAGGGCTCGGATATGATTTTTGGTGATTCGATTAGCTTCGGGGGATGATTTTTGACTTAGGAATGTGATCGGAAGTAATTTTGGAGGTCCGGTGTAGAATTAGGCTTGAATAGGCGAAATTAGTATTTTGGCGAATTCCGTTTGATATGTGAGATTTTTATTCGAGGGTCGGAATGGAATTTTAAGAGTTGATGTAGCTTTGTTAGGTGATTTGGATGTGTGCGTAAAATTTTAGGTCATTTGGAGATGTTTTGGTTGGGTTTTTGATCAAATGCGTGCTTCAGAAGTTTTAGAAGAACTTAGGCTTGAATCCAATGTAATTTGATAGTTTTGATGTTGTTTGAGGCGTTTTGATGATTGGAGCAAGTTTGAATGATGTTTTGGGATGCCTTGGTGCTTTTGGTTGAGGTCCTGGGGGCCTCGGGGTGATTTTGGATGGCTAACGGGAAGTTTTGGACTTGGAAAAGTTGCAGAAAATTCATTAGCTGTTGCAGAGCATTTTGCTCTATGCGATCGCAGAGGGAGTATTGCGATCGCATAGGAGGATTTTGACGGGTTGTTTGGTTGTTCAATGTGATCGCATAGGGAGGCATGCGATCGCACAGTGTAAATTTGATCCGGGATTTTGAGTAGAAATTTGTTCAATGCGATCGCAAGAGTTGGTGTGTGATTGCATAGGCTAAGGATTTTGTATCATTGCGATCGCATGGGTATATTCGCGATCGCATAGGGTTAAATTTGGAGTTGGAATTTTTTTGTACATTGCGATCGCAAGCCTGAGGCTGTGATCGCATAGAGGAAACAGAGACATAGGCAGAAGGGTTTTAAAACATTTTGTTTTGCGAAGTTAAGTCATTTTCCACCATTGTTGAGCATTGTGAGAGCTTTTTAGGAGGAATTGAAGAGGAATTTGAAGAGGAATGATTGGAGATAAGTCCTATGAACTAAAAATACGATTGTATTGTGAAATTAACCTTGAGATTCATGAGATTTAACTAAAAAGGTAAGAAACTAGGGCTTGTGTTTTTGAATTTTAAATTTGGGATTTGATGGGTCATTTGAGCTCGGATTTGAGAGTTCTTGGTATGTATGGACTCGTGGCGAGATAAGGAACCCGTGGTGTAAAAATTTCTGAGTTTCGAGAAATGGGCCCGGGGCTCGGGTTTTTGTAATATCGGGAATTTTGCCCATTATTGATTGTTTTCGCTTGGACTTTGTTCCCTTAGCATATTGTGATGTATTCGCTCTAATTTTGGATAGATTCAACGTGAGTGGAGGCCGATTTGAGGGGCAAGGGCGTCGCGAGCTGGAGATTTTACCGGTTCGAGGTAAGTAATGATTGTAAATGATATCTCGAGGGTTTGAAACCCCGAATTTGCACATCGTAGTGCTATATTAAGGTGACTTGCATGCGGATAGCGGGCGTGGGGTAGAGCATCATTGGGGATTGTGACTTGGTCCGTCCCGATTGATGAATTTACTACACATTTGACTAAAATTTACTTGTTATCATCATAAGTTGGGCTGATTGCCATATTTGGGCTTCGTGCCAATTATTTGAACTCCTTCGGGGATGGTTGTTGATATTTTCTCATTGCTTCGATTCTATACTTGAACTCAGTCATGTATTTTCTACTGTTTTCAAAACTCAGCCAAGTTTATTTTGCTTTAACACTTGAAATGATATTTCCTATACTATTTTGGGCTGAGCAGCATGTTTTACTATTGCCTGAGGGGCTTATGTAATTTCTGACTGAGTAAGGCCGAGGGCCTATATGTGAGGATACTTTTGGATCGGGTTGCACGCCGCAGCAGTGTTATACTGATACTGATATGAGGCCGAGGGCCTAGACTTGATGCCACAAGATGGCTTGATATTGTGTTTGGGTTGTAAGGGGCCCCTCCCGGAGTCTGCACACCTCAAATGAGCGCCGTCGACGATAAATGGATCGGGTTGCACACCGCAGCGGTACTGGTACTATATGATATGTTTACCTTATTTCATTTGTCTGCCATTATCTGTTGTTTGTGCTACTCCTTGCAATATTTACCTGATATTCTGGCATTATCTGACTACTGAGTATTGTGCCCGAGGGGCAAAATTTTGTGCTTATCTGCACTATTTATTTGCATTCATTTGCGTAACCGCTGAAAAAGTCATTTCAAAAAAGGTTTAAACTGAGCTAAAATGTTTCTCTAAAGATTTCACAGCTTCATTGTACTCTAAAAAGGGTTTACACTGGTTCTATATAGCATGATGATTTGTCATACGTGATTTCTTACTGCTCAGTTGTTATTTACCTTTATTACTTACTAAGTTGAAGTACTCACTTTACTCCATGAACTTTGTGTACAGATGCAAGTATTTATTCACCAGGTAGCGGGTTTTGGCTGATCAGAGGCAGAGTTATAGGAGTTAACGAGGTGACTGCCAGCGTTCGCATCACCGTTTTTCTCTCTTTTGTTCATTATTCTGGCTTTGTATATTTTAGGCCTTGCTATTGGATTTACACTCTAATAGATGCTCGTCACTTATGACACCCCGGTTTAGGCTGTGTCGGGATGGTTTCCCTTATTGTATTCGCTATTTCCGCACTTAATGGTTATTAAATCTTGTTTTAGAACTTTTATGTTAAGTAACTGCTTAAAAGGAGTTTATGTTGGTCTGGCTAGCCTCGTCTTCACGAGACGTGCCATCACGAGCGGGTTTGGGAATTGGGTTGTGACAAGTTGGTATCAGAGCCTAGGTTACTAGGTCTCACGAGTCATGAGCAGGTTTAGTAGAGTCTCGCGGATCGGTACAGAGATGTCTGTATTTATCCTCGAGAGGCTACAGAACCTTTAGGAAAACTTCACATTCTTGAATTCTTGTCGTGCGTCCTTGATTCATCTTGAAAAAAAAACTTTTGAAATTCCTTACACGCGTTTGTATGCGCGCATGAACGCTTAGTATCAGATGTGCCTTGATACCTTGTGAGTCCCCGATCAAGGGGTGAGATGTAATCTCTGTGAGTTTATGTTGGGCCAGTCTGGAGGACTTGAGGCCGGATCTTTGCCTATGGCTTAAGCACCGTGGTGCTGATTGTGTGAACATGTGTTTTTGAACTTATACATTCGGTATTGTCCCTATTAGTGGAAGTGACAGTTGGATAGCCACGTGATAAGTATGTTAGTACTGAGAGATGTATTTATGTGACTTGGAAGTGATGAGGGAGGTCTGCTAGATGATAGATGAACTAATAAGTGCTTGATTTCCATTGTGACTGGATGTGTAACCCCGAGTTAAGGGCATGTGAAGAATCTTTTCGTGTCTCCTAGTTGGGAGTGAAGTAAATTTTATGTTGCGGTGTGAGTTCAGACTCAAGAATACTAAGTGGCTGTGTAATGTGTATGACGGTGGAAGGTGTACAGAAATGTTATATTGAGGCGAAATAGGTAGGTTATCTCCCGCGGAGTGTGCTGAAGTGGTGTGATCCTTATGTGTATGTTAGAAGATCTCATGTGTAATTGAAGGGTACGTGTTGAAATTTGAAATTTTGGGTCACTTAAGAGAGAGGGCTTAGCTGTTGCGAGGATGCGAGATTCGTAGAAGATTTATAGTACTAGATGATCTGTGTTTTCACAAACTTATAAATGATTTGAGATTAATCTCGCTATGGCATTGTGGAATCAATAGAGTAACAATGTTATGGGTTATTGAGCTTATCTTGATCTATGGCTTCGAGCCAAGTGAGGGAGTCTGCTGTGAGCAATTGATTGCATGGTTAGGTTCTATGTTGGTTCCAGTTTGGGGCATGCGAGTGAATTAGCTATGGTTAGAGTAAAGGAAAATTTTGACAAAGTTTATATTATGCTTCATAGGGTATAAGAATCATAGAATGTCTAGAGTGTTGTTGGTTAAGAATGCTCGGCGCATAGAGTAGGAAGTTGCTTTGTTGTATTGGGATGAGGATTTCATTTTGCGGTATCGGAGTGCTAATGAGTCACGGGTGGTTTCGTTCGTTAGGTCAGGTAAGTTGCAGTTTGAATAAGAATGAATGACTTTCGAGAATGGTTGTAATGTGTTCAAGATTCTACAGGGAATAATCGGGTATCTTAAGGTTGTGTATGTGGTTAGAGACTGTGTTTTCATTGGAAGAGGTCAAGACTTGTAGTATTTTTATGTTAATTATGGGATTCTATGTATCAGTATCAGTAAAGTAAAGGTAACGGATTTAGATTTTGCAGGAAGTTCTTCAGAGTAAAGTATTCCGGCATGTGGTGTTTCTGGGAATATTTGAGAGAGTGTTCAGCGGCTTATGGGTCTTAGACAGTGTGGTCTTGTGCTTGGATCTCGTGTAGTGAGCCTGGGTTGAGGAATTGTGGTGCTACAACAAGAGGAAATATCAAGTTGATGATAAATCGGAAGATAATTTAGATAGATGGAGTATCTTAATAGTAGACCAAATCGGTAAGTTAAGGGTATGATTGATTCTTTGTATGTTTTTGAGGTAATGGGTTCTTACAGGTATTTTGCAGCAATGCTCTTGGGTTTTGATGGCTTGCTTAGCTTGGTCTAGTTAGAAGGATTCAGTCCTGGCAGTTTAATTTGTACAAACGGAATTGGGAGAGTTTTTGTTGATTCCTACCGTGGTTGGAGAGGTGCATTCTCTACGAATATGAGAGGCATGGGATGTGTAATGATTTTCTTCTATATGGGATTAATAGAAGTTCTTGACTAGTTGAGTGCGTAGATGTTTGTGGCTCGGAAGGGAGATAAAAATTTTCATGTTATCCTTGGATGGTATAGTATATGCGGTATGTTGTAGAGGACCGAGACTGGCATGTCCTATGTTACAGTTCAGTTCTAAAAGGAAGTTTATAAAATCTCGTAGGCAACGAGTAGCCTCAGATAATCAAGGAAAGGATACTGCTAATTGGAAGTGATTTGACGAGAGTATATGTCTCAGAAAAAGGGTAATGTGATTAAACTGATGATACTTTGGTAGTATTGCGGCATTTTCTTGTTGGATCAACTGGTGGTATTCGGGTTTTCTTGGTGGCATGGAGAAATTTTAGAGTATCCATCGTGGAATGATTGGGTATTAAAGGTGTGCATGTGTTCGGACGGCGAAATTAGGATCTGACATGGTGAGTCATGTTCCATGTGGATGTGGAGATGGAAGTTCTCATATACAGGCTATGATGTGGTTGTAGATCGTGTGTATTGGCACTATTTAGCAACTATCGGGATCTGGAGGCCCGAGTTTATCTTTCTTTGCTTGGTATGCTAGATTTTGGATATGATATTGGGGTGTAGACTGGTTGTCTTAGTGTTGGGTTATTCTGGACTATTACGCTATAGGCTATGCCGGAAATGCCACGGGTTGAGTGGCGAGGTGCGTCTGATTATGTTCTAGCAGAGTGGTTTATATTCCAAAGACCTAGCGGACGGCTGGGAAGGATTACTTTTCTTAATTGGGCCTTTGTGATAGATATCAGTGCAGAGGTTTCTACTATTGATTCAATTCCGGTGTTGAGGGACTTTTCGAATGCATTTTTTATGGTCGGGCATATCGCCGAGCGAGGTTATGGATTTCGGTATTGATTTGGTGCCAGGTGTCGTATCATATGGCTCCGGCAGGAGTTATACTATTGGAAGGAGCAGCTCCGGGCTTCCTTGATAATCAGTTCATTGGTAGGCCAATGTGGATGCGTGTTCTAGCTTGAGTCGGCTTGGTTGGCCCCGAATTGTATTATTAAGGGTTAGGTTGATTTGATCGTTATTGAGCTTGCTAGTAATCTGGGAGACCTGTGAGTTTCCTTTTTGTGTTGTGAGACATTATGATTTGTTGGTTATTAGGTTTTTATAGTGGAAGTCGAGCCGAAAGAGTAATTGGGATTTGCTCGGTGAATGACGTACCGGTTATGTTCTATCGGTTTGCGTGGTGTATTTTATTTATTTCACCGTGGGTGTAATGATTTGCTTTGGTTCTAGACATCAATTGAGCATGGTTGTGGATTTCGATTATAGTGACTTGAGGTGTTTCATGTGGAGCAGTATTTGGATAGGATCGCGTGTTGTAGCAAAGCTGTGTGGAAATATGACCTTGCGGGTCAAATTTGTGTGTTCTATTTCTATGATGTGAGACAAGTTATCGGCCGTGTGATGTGATGATATTGGTGAGCTTGCGGTACGACTCTTTCATTTGAGTCAGTTTCATGATGTGAGTATGTTCAGATTGTTGCTTATTGGTGCGCGGACTGCGTAAATTATGGCCTTAGCCTGTCGTGGTGTGTCATGTCACCAGAGTAATTGTGTTGGAGTAGATAAGATCATTGGGGGCCTATAATGAATACAAACAGATTCGATTTCAGCATGTTTGATGGGTAAATATCGAAGTCCGGTTCAGAAATTTGCAATGGTCCTTGCCAAAGGAGAAGTAACCTTATGGATGACTAATCTGAGAGATGGTTATGATTTATTGTGCGATTCATTTATCATTGGTAGTATATGGAAGTGTTGGAATGAAGCTTTAGTTGATAAGAGGTTTCTATCGGTATTCGGGTATTGTGTGCAGCTGCTGTGAATGGAAGTTATCGCTACATGTGTTTGAGTTACGTGGTATATCGGATAACTGTACTTGAGGTTGCAGGCATGGGTTACTGCAGCTAGTTCGGGTCTATTCGAAGTATAGGTGTGAGGTTTTGATCGTATTGATGGTTTCAGAAGTGAAAATGTGGTTATATGGTTTATGGGCTAGATTGGATTGTGTAATTTTAGTTAAAAGGTGTTATCGGACCTATATGAGATAGGGTGACGTGGGATCACCCCCGGGTATATACATGGTAAAGTTATTCATCTATTGGTTGGCTTCTAGAACAACTTTGGGTACGCTCGAGGATGAGTGTTTATTTAAGTTAGGGAGGATGTGACGACCCAACCCGTCGTCTCATGAGTCACCGCTCTGTTTCCCCCATTTTTTGCTTCTTTATGCTTCACTATCAGTTTCTTGTGTGATCGAGTTGGTTTGGAGAGGTTTCAGTACGAAATGAGACACTTAGTCTCTTTAAGGAAGACTTAGTTTGGAAAAGTCAACCGGATGTTGACTTATGAGTTAGAGGGCTCGGATGTAATTTTTGGTGATTCGGTTAGCTTCGGGGGATGATTTTTGTGGCTTAGTAGTGTGATCAGAAGTAATTTTGGAGGTTCGATGTAGAATTAGGCTTGAATTAGCGAAATTAATATTTTGGTGAATTCCAGTTGATAGGTGAGATTTTGATTCGAGGGTCGGAATAGAACTCCGAGAGTTGCTGCAGCTTCGTTAGGTGATTTGGGATGTGTGCATAAAATTTCAGGTCATTCGGAGGTGTTGTGGTTGGGTTTTTGATCAAATGAGTGTTTCGGAAGTTTTAGAAGAACTTAGGCTTGAGTCCGATGTAACTTGATGGTGTTGGTGTTGTTTAAGGTGTTTTGATGATTGAATGATGTTTTGGGATGCATTGGTGCTTTTGGTTAAGATCCCTGGGGCCTCGTGGTGATTTCGGATGGCTAACGGGGAGTTTTGGACTTGGAAAAGTTGCAGAAAATGCATCAGCTGTTGCAGAGCATTTTGCTCTATGCGATCACAGAGGGAGTATTGTGATCTCATAGGAGGATTTTGAGGGGTTGTTTGGTTGTTCAATGCGATCACATAGGGAGGCATGCGATCACACAGTGTAAAGTTGATCCAGGATTTTGAGTCAAAATTTGTTCAATGCGATCGCAGGAGTTGGTGTGCGATCGCATAGGCTAAGGATTTTGTGCATTGAGATCGCATGGGTATATTCGCGATCACATAGGGTTAAATTTGGAGCTGGAATTTTATTGTGCATTGCGATCGCAAGCTTGGGGCTGCGATCGCATAGAGGAAAAAGAGACCTGGGCAGAAGGGTTTTAAAACATTTTGTTTCGCAAAGTTAAGTCATTTTACACCATTGTTTAGCATTGTGAGAGAGTTTTGGGAGGAATTGAAGAGGGATTCAAAGAGGAGTGATTGGAGGTAAGTCCTATGAAATAAAAACACGATTATATTGTGAAATTAACCTTGAGATTCATGAGATTTAATTAAAAAGGGAATAAACTAGGGCTTGGGTTTTTGAATTTTAAATTTGGGATTTGATGGGTGTGATGACCCAAAGGGGTCATCACCTATTTCCTCATCCACTCCATGATTTCGAGGTCTTGAAAACCTCATTTGTAATTGCCTCGATTTACGTGTGCAGTCCGAGCGTGTAGCCGGATGACTTAAATATGAATTCTGTGTGAAAAAATGATGAATTTTGATATTAATATGATTAAAGTTTACTTTGGTCAACATTTTGGGTAAATGGACCCGGACCCGAGATTGGACGGTCCCAGAAGGTCCATAGAAAAATATGGGACTCGGGCCTGTGCCCGGAGTCGAATTCCGAGGTCTAGAGCCCGAGTAAAGAATTTTTCTGTGAAATTATTTTTCTGAAACTATTAAGGAAAAAGGAAATAAAAATTGATTAAACGACTATGGTATCGGGTTCGTTGGTTCCGACGCCCGGTACAAGTCTTATATATGGTTTAAGCGCTTTCTGCAAAATTTGGTTGAAAACGGACGTCGTTTGACGTGTTTCGGACTCGAAATGGAAATTTGATGCTTTATGAACATTTCAAAGAAAAACATGAGCTTTGAGGCTTGATTCGATGTATATGATGTTATTTTGGCGATTTGATCGCACGGGTAAGTCCGTAGGATGTTTTTGAGGTTGCGTGTATAATTGGTTTGAAGCCCCGAAGGCTCGAGTGAGTTTTTGATAGGCCACGCATTGCATTTTTGAACTTGTAGAAATCTGGTATTTTGGCTTCTGCAATTGTCGCAAATGCGAAGCTAGGGTTCGCAAATGCGAATGCCCAGCTATCGCAAATGCGAAGGCTGGTTTGCAAATGCGAAACCAGCCCAGGCAGGCCAAGGTTCGCAAATGCGAAGCCAGACATCGAAAATGCAATGGACACTGGTTCGTAAATGCGAGACCCAGTTCGCAAATGCGAAGGGTCCCTTGGGCAGCTTGAGTTCGCAAATGTGAACAAGATGTCGCAATTCCCAAGCCTGCTGGGTTCGCAATTGCGAACGTTCGCAATTCCCACATCCGAGGCCCAGCAAATTTTATATTAGTTGAATTTTCATCACTTTTCATCATTCTTTCAAAACCCAAACACCATAGGCGATTTTTCAAGAGCAAACTTCATCCCAAATCATTTGTAAGTTGATTTTTACTCAATTCTTTCAATCTTTAACATCATTAAACATGCTTTCCACTTCAAATCAAGGATTTTCATGGGTGAAATTGGGGTTTTTGGGTAGAACCTAGGTTTTCTAGAAATTAGGGAGTTGGACCTCGATTTGAGGTCCGATTTCAAAACAAATTACATATTTGAATTCGTGGGGGAATGGGTAATCGAATTTTGGTCCGAACCTCAGGTTTTGACCACGTGGGCCCCGGGGCGTTTTGGAAATTTTTGAGTAAAACTTTGGGAAATTCATTTTCATGCATTCAAGTTGATTCAATTAGCATTTGTTTATACATTCAAGTAATTTGTGATTAGATTCGAGCGAATTGGAGGTGGAACCGCGAGGTAAAGCGATAGTTGAGGATTAAGTGGATTTCAAGGATTTGAGGTAAGTGTTTGGTTTAACCCTAGCTTGAGGGAATAGGAGTTGAGTCTTGTTGCTAATTGCTATGTGATCGAGTACGATGGATATGCATGGTGACGAGTATCTATACAACGGTGTCTAACATGACCGTGAGTCCTTATAAAGTGATTATCATGAATTAGTTGTGAATTCCGTGCTTATTGGAGGATTTTATATGTTGTGAATAATATGTGAACGGTGATATGATTATTTAATAACTAGAAGCATTGGCTCGAATTGTGATACGAATATTGTAAGTATATGAAATGACTTGATTCCTTGGAGCGTTGGCTCAAAATGGTAGAGTGGACTGTAACATAAGAAAAGTAAGAAAGAGAAAGAGTTGTTGATTATTCCCTTGTCGGGACGTTTGGTTGAACTTGTTGGATTCTCTCCCTTGCCGGGATTTCGTTAAATATTTGCTTATTTTTATGCCCCTAATTGTGACTGTTGTTTGGGGAGTCAGACTGTTGAATGATATGGATCGGGTTGCGCGCCGCAATAATGATACATGTTAAATATATGGGTCGAGTTGCACGCCGCAACAGTGGTATTTGTGGATCGGGTTGCACGCCGCAACAATGGTAACTATGGATCGGGTTGCACACCGCAACAGTTACCGATACCATGTGTTTATATTGAGTATTGATCCCTTGTTTATTATGAATCTAAGCTGCTTTAGTTTGTTGCTCGGGATTACTGTTACTATTGTTATCTCCCCATAGCATGTTTCCCCCTCCCATATTGTTATTTGTTTGGTATTTCGTTTCCGTTGTATATTTATATCTGCACAGGTTTATGTGGTGTCCGGTCTAGCCTCGTCACTACTTCGCGGGGTTAGGCTAGACACTTACCAGCACATGGGGTCGGTTGTGCTTATGCTACACTTCTGTGCATTTTTGCACAAGTCCAGGTTTTGAGGAGCAGCAGCAGCAGCATTAGTACGGGAGCAGGCTTCCATTCTACTAGACCAAGGTAGCCTTGCAGGCGTCCGCAGGCCCGGCGTCTCTTCCTTATTTTCTCTTTTAGACTGTTGCCTCCTTGTTTCGGGACAGACAACTTTTATGTTTTTTTCAGACCTTTGTATTTAGTATATTCTTAGTGGTTCGTGAGTAATGTGACACCAAATCTTGGGTAGAGGCTATTATTGACTATTCCGCGTTTGATTCAGACTTATAAATTAGAGTTCTGCTATTATTATTATTATCATTATTATTACTAAATTCTGTATTTCTTACTGATGCTATAAATTATTGACAGATATGTTTATTAATAAAAAGGTAAATAAGTGGCTTGCCTATCTACCACGAGTAGGCGCCATCACGATCCTGATGGTGGGAAATCTGGGTCGTGACAAGTTGGTATCAGAGCACTAGGTTACATAGGTCTCACAACTCACGGACAAACTTAGTAGAGTCTGAGGGGTCAGTACGGAGACGTCTGTACTCGCTTCCTAGGGGCTACTGAGTTAGGAAAAAAATCTCTCATTTGTTCTTTCTTGTCATGCGATTTGGTTTCTCAATGCTGATTGAATTTCTACTCTATTCTTTCATTGATGGAGAGAACACACGCTTCCTCATCCACCGATCAGCAGTCCGAGCCCCAGGCAGCTCCCGCTAGAGGCAGAGGACGTGGCCATGCTAGGGGCCGAGGTAGGGGCAGAGCCCAACCACCAGTAGCAACACCAGTGGCGGAGCCTCAGGTTGACCTTGACGAGGAGGTTCTGGCCCCAGCCCAGATAGTTCCGGTGGGCCCAGCTCAGGTCCCAGAGGGGTTTATTGCTACCCCAGTTCTTCAGGATGCCTTGGTCCGGTTGGTTGGCCTCATGGAGAGTGTCACCCGAGCAGGATTGCTTCCTATAGCACCAGCCACTTCCCAGGCTGGAGGAGGAGCTCAGACTCCTGTTACACGTACTCCGGAGCAGGTAGCTCCCCAGACTCAGATTCTATCGGTTCAGCCAGCTACGGCAGTTCAACCGGGGGTAGTTGCACAGGCCGGTGATGGAGCGTCTATGTCCGCAGATGCTTTGTGGAGGCTGGACAGGTTCACTAAGCTCTTCATTGCCACCTTCAGCGGAGCTTTTTCTAAGGACCCCTTCTTCTCGTTACTCAGAGGGATGCTTACCGGAGGCAATTTGAGTGCCTCCAGCAAGGGTCTATGACGGTCACCCAGTATGAGACCCGGTTTATCGATCTAGCTCGCCATGCCCTCTTCATACTCCCCACTGAGAGGGAGAGGGTGAGGAGATTTATTGATGGTTTGATCCAGCCTATTCGTCTTCAGATGGCCAAATAGGTGGGTAGTGACATTACCTTTCAGGAGGCGGCCAATGTGGCCCGGAGGATCGAGATGGTTCTTCCACAGGGGGTTGTCATGGGACAGACAAGAGACCCCGTCACTCAGGTCGATTCTGTGGTGCCTCATCTGGAGGCAAGGATTCTTATGATAGAGGTCAGCCTTCCAGGCCCTTTCAGTTAGCCCTCTAGGTTTCGCAGGGTACCCCAGGTGATCGTGGTTTTAGTGGGCATTATTCCGATCAGCAGTCACTCAGTGCACCGCCAGCTCCCATCAGTGCACCGTCTCTTCAGAGTTTTGTGGAGGTCATTCGGGTCGTCAGGGCCAGTCTTATCGTATGGAGGGATGTTATGAGTGTGGTGAGTATGGTCACATCAGGAGAGCTTGCCCGAGATTGAGGGGTACACAGTTGCAGCAACAGGGTCCTCGCCCCATGATTCAGGCACCAGGTGACCCACAGCCTGCCCAGCCAGCCAGGGGTGGGGGTAGGGATCATAGAGGTGGAGGTCGAGACCGTAGAGGTGGAGGCCGGACCGCCAGAGATAGGGTTCAACCGGTAGTTGGTCGTCCCAGAGACATGGTTCAGGGAGATGGGGCTGAGCCCCAATTTTATGCTTTGCCAGCCAGACCAGAGGCCGAGTCGTCACACGCCGTTATTACAGGTACTATTCTGGTTTGTGATAGAGATGCATCAGTGCTATTTGACCCTGGGTCTACGTATTCATATGTGTCATCTTATTTTGCACCCTACCTGGCTATGCCTAGTGATGTTTTGGGTATCCCTATATATGTATCTACACTAGTAGGTGATTCTACAGTGGTCGACCGAGTTCATCATTCCTGTGTAGTAGTGTTTGAGGGTATTGAGACCCGTGTTGATTTATTGCTTTTAGACATGGTGGATTTCGATGTTATATTGGGGATGGATTGGTTGTCCCCGTATCATGCTATCTTGGATAGTCACGCCAAGACTGTGACCTTGGCTTTGCCAGATTTGCCCCGATTGGAGTGGAGAGGGACCCCAGGTCATGCCACCCGCAGTGTTATTTCATATGTAAAGGCTCGATGCATGGTCGAGAAGGGGTGTTTATCTTATTTGGCATATGTTCGCGATTCCAGCACAGAGGTCCCTTCTATTAACTCTGTTCCTATTGTTCGGGAGTTCCCCGAGGTTTTCCCTTCAGACCTGCCAGGTATGCCGCCCGACAGGGATATTGATTTTTGTATTGATCTCGCCCCAGGCACGCAGCCCATTTCTATTCCGATGTATCGCATGGCCCCGCCAGAGTTGAAGGAGTTAAAGGACCAGTTGCAAGATTTGCTAGAGAAGGGCTTTATGAGGCCTAGTGTTTCTCCTTGGGGTGCGGCGGTGTTATTTGGGAAGAAAAAGGATGGATCGATGAGGATGTGCATTGATTACCGGCAATTAAACAAAGTGACGATAAAGAACAAGTATCCACTGCCGATGATTGATGATTTGTTTGACCAACTACAGGGTGTGAAGGTGTTTTCAAAGATAGACTTGAGATCTGGCTACCATCAGCTGAGGATTAGGGCACCTGATGTCCCTAAGACAGCATTTCGCACTCGGTATGGGCATTATGAGTTTTTGGTCATGTCATTCGGATTGACCAATGCCCCAGCAGCATTTATGGAGTTGATGAACCGAGTGTTCAAGCCATATCTATACTTATTCATGATAGTCTTTATTGATGATATTTTGGTGTACTCCCGCAGCCAGGAAGAGCACGAGCACCACCTCAGAGTGGTTCTTCAAACTCTAAAGGATAGTCAGTTATATGCTAAGTTTTCGAAGTGCGAGTTCTGGTTGAGTTTGGTTGCATTTCTGGGTCATATTGTATCAGCAGAGGGTATTCAGGTGGACCCGAAGAAGATTGAGGCAGTCAAGAATTGGCCTCGACCAGCTTCAGCGACCGAGATTCGGAGTTTCTTGGGGTTAACAGGTTATTACTGTCGATTCGTGGAGGGATTTTCTTCTATTGCCCCGATGACCAGATTGACCCAGAGGGGCGCCCAGTTCAGATGGTCAGATGAGTGTGAGGCGAGCTTTCAGAAGCTCAAGACAGCTCTGACCACGGCATCGGTGTTGGTATTGCCCACAGGTTCAGGGCCTTACATAGTTTATTGTGATGCTTCCCGAATCGGGCTTGGTGCAGTATTGATGCAGGATGGAAAAGTCATTGTCTATGCTTCGAGACAACTGAAGATCCACGAGAAGAATTATCCGGTTCATGATCTAGAGTTGGCAGCTATTGTTCATGCTTTGAAGATTTGGAGGCATTATCTATATGGCATGACATGTGAGGTGTACACGGATGACAAGAGCCTTCAGTACATGTTCAAGCAGAAGGAGTTGAATGTGAGGCAGTGAAGGTGGTTAGAGATGTTGAAAGATTATGATGTTACTATCTTGTATCACCTGGGTAAGGCCAATGTGGTGGCCGATGCATTGAGTAGGAAGTCCACCAGCATGGGTAGTCTTGCTTATATTCCGGTTAGCCAGAGACCGCTTGGTTTAGATGTTCAGGCTTTGGCCAATCGATTGGTGAGATTAGATATTTCTGATCCTAGCAGAGTGTTAGCTTACACGGTTGCTCGCTCTTCTCTATTGGAGTGTATCCGTGATCGGCAGTTTGATGATCCCTATTTATGTGTCTTGAGAGACACGGTGCAGTGTGGGGGTGCCACGAAGGTGACCTTAGATGATGATGGTGTTTTTGAGATTGCAAGGGCGAGTTTGTCTGCCCAATGTTGATGGAATTCGAGAGTTTATCTTAGCGGAGGCCCATAGTTATCGGTATTCTATTCACCCGGGCACCGCGAAGATGTATCAGGACTTGCGACAGCATTATTGGTGGCATAGGATGAAGAAGGATATTGTTGCATATGTGGCTCGGTGTTTGAACTGTCAGCAGGTCAAGTATGAGCATCAGAGGTCCGGTGGTTTGTTTCAGAGGATTGAGCTCCCCGAGTGGAAGTGGGAGAGGATTACCATGGATTTCGTTACTGGACTTCCATTGACTCGGAAGAAGTTTGATGCTATTTGGGTCATTGTTGATAGGCTGACCAAGTCAGCGCATTTCATTCTAGTGGCAGTCTCTTATTCATCCGAGAGGTTAGCTGAGATTTATATACGGGAGATTGTACTTCTTCATAGTGTGCGGTATCCATCATTTCGGATCGGGGTACGCAATTTACCTCGCACTTCTAGAAAGCAGTTCAGCAAGAGTTGTGCACCTAGGTCCAGTTGAGCACAGCATTCCATTCCCAGACGGACGGTCAGTCCGAGCGGACTATACAGATTTTGAAGGATATGCTCCGAGCTTGTATCATTGATTTTGGAGGCTCGTGGGACCAGTTTTTGCCTTTAGCAGAGTTCTCCTACAACAACAGCTACTAGTCTAGCATTCAGATGGCCCCATATGAAGCGTTGTATGGTAGGCGATGTCGGTCTCCAGTCGGATGGTTTGAGTCGGGAGAGGCTCGGTTATTGGGTAAAGACTTATTTTAGGAGGCCTTAGATAAGGTCAAGATCATTCATGAGAGGCTTCGTTCAGCTCATTCCAGGCAGAAGAGTTATGCAGACCTAAGGTCCGAGCTGTAGCTTTTATTGTTGGTGAGCGGGTATTGCTCCGGGTGTCGCCTATGAAGGGCGTGATGAGGTTCGGAAAGAAGGGCAAGCTTAGCTCTAGGTACGTTGGTCCATTTGAGATTCTTGATCGAGTAGGAGAGGTGGCTTATAGACTTGCATTGCCACCTAGCTTATCAGCCGTGCATCCAGTTTTTCATGTGTCTATGCTTCGGAGGTATAACGGCGATCCTACCCATGTGTTGGACTTCACCACTGTCCAGTTGGACAAGGATTTATCTTATGAGGAGGAGCCGGTAGCTATTCTAGACTGGCAGGTTCGTCAGTTGAGATCTAGGAGTTTTCCCTCTGTTCGTGTTCAGTGGAGAGGTCAGCCCCCTGAGGCCTCGACCTGGGAGTCTAAGTCTCATATGCGGAGCCGTTATCCACATCTGTTCCCCGACTCAGGTACTTCTTTCTTTTATCCGTTCGAGGATGAACGGTTGTTTTAGAGGTGGAGGATGTGACGACCCAAAGGGTTCATCACCTATTTCCTCATCAACTCCGTGCTTCCGAGGTCTTGAAAACCTCATTTGTACTTGCCTCGATTTGCCTGCGCAGTCCGAAGGTGTAGCCGGAAGGCTTAAATATGAATTTTGTATGAAACAAAATGATGAATTTTGATATTAATATGATTAAAGTTGACTTTGGTCAACATTTTGGGTAAACGGACCCGGACCCGAGATTGGACGATCCCGTAAGGTCCGTAGAAAAATATGAGACTCGGGCATGTGCCCGGAGTCGAATTCCGAGGTCTAGAGCCTGAGGAAAGAATTTTTCTGTGAAATTGTTTTTATGAAATTATTAAGAAAAAAGGAAATGAAAATTGATTAAAAGACTATGGTATCGGGCTCGTATTTTAGTTCTGACGCCCGGTACAAGTCTTATATATGGTTTAAGCGCTTTCTGCAAAATTTGGTTGAAAACGGACGTCGTTTGATGTGTTTCGGACTCGAAATGGAAATTTGATGCTTTATGAACATTTCAAAGAAAAACATGAGCTTTGAGGCTTGATTCGATGTATATGATATTATTTTGGCAATTTGATCGCACGGGTAAGTCCGTAGGATGTTTTTGAGGTTGCGTGTATAATTGGTTTAGAGCCCCGATGGCTCAGGTGAGTTTTGGATAGGCCACGCATTGCATTTTTGAACTTGTAGAAATTTGGTATTTTGGCTTCTGCAATTTTCACAAATGCGAAGCCAGGGTTTGTAAATGCGAATGCCCAGCTATCGCAAATGTGAAGGCTGGTTTGCAAATGCGAAACCAGCCCAGGCAGGCCAAGGTTCGCAAATGCGAAGCCAGACGTCACAAATGCAATGGACACTGGTTCGCAAATGCGAGACCCAGTTCGCAAATGCGAAGGGTCCCTTGGGCAGCTTGAGTTTGCAAATGCGAACAAGATATCGGAATTACCAAGCCTGCAGGGTTCGCAATTGCGAACCCAAGTTCGTAATTCCCACATCCGAGGCCGAGGGAATTTTATACTTAGTCGAATTTTCATCACTTTTCATCATTCTTTCAAAACCCAAACACCATAGGTGATTTTTCAAGAGCAAACTTCATCCCAAATCATTTGTAAGTTGATTTTTACTCAATTCTTTCAATATTTAACATCATTAAACATGTTTTCTACTTGAAATCAAGGGTTTTCACGGGTGAAATTGGGGTTTTTGGGTAGAACCTAAGTTTTCTAGAAATTGGGGAGTTGGACCTCGATTTGAGGTCCGATTACATATTTGAATTTGTGGGGGAATGAGTAATCGGATTTTGGTCCGAACTTCGGGTTTTGACCACGTGGGCCCGGGGGCGTTTTGGGAATTTTTGAATAAAACTTTGGGAAATTCATTTTCATGCATTCAAGTTGATTCAATTAGCATTTGTTGATACATTCAAGTAATTTATAATTAGATTCGAGCAAATTGGAGGTGGAATCGCGAGGTAAAGCGATAGTTGAGGATTAAGTGGATATCAAGGATTTGAGGTAAGTGTTTGGTTTAACCCTAGCTTGAGGGAATAGGAGTTGAGTCTTGTTGCTAATTTCTATGTGATCGAGTACGATGTATAGGCATGGTGACGAGTATCTATACATCGGTGTCTAGCATGACCGTGAGTCCTTATAAAGTGATTATCATGAATTAGTTGTGAATTCCGTGCTTATTGGAGGATTTTATATGTTGTGAATAATATGTGAACGGTGATATGATTATTTAATACCTAGAAGCATTGGCTCGAATTGTGATACGAATATTGAAAGTATATGAAATGACTTGATTCCTTGGCGCGTTGGCTCAAAATGGTAGAGTGGACTGTAACATAAGAAAAGTAAGAAAGAGAAAGCATTGTTGATTATTCCCTTGTCGGGACGTTTGGTTGAACTTGTTGGATTCTCTCCCTTGCCGGGATTTCGTCAAATATTTGCTTATTTTTATGCCCCTAATTGTGACTGTTGTTTGTGGAGTCAGACTGTTGAATGATATGGATCGGGTTGCGCACCGCAACAATGATATTAAGGATCGGGTTGCATGCCGCAACAATAATATATAAGAATCGGGTTGCGCGCTGCAACAATGATACATGTTAAATGATATGGGTCGGTTTGCACGCCGCAACAGTGGTATTTGTGGATCGGGTTTCACGCCGCAACAATGGTAACTATGGACCGGGTTGCACGCCGCAACAGTTACTGATACCATGTGTTTATATTGAGTATTGATCCCTTGTTTATTGTGAATCTAAGCTGCTTTAGTTTGTTTCTTGGGATTACTGTTACTATTGTTATCTCCCCATAGCATGTTTCCCCCTCCCATATTGTTAGTTGTTTGGTATTTCATTTCCGTTGTATATTTATATCTACACAGGTTTATGTGGTGCCCGATCTAGCCTCGTCACTACTTCGCCGGGGTTAGGCTAGACACTTACCAGCACATGGGGTCGGTTGTGCCAATTCTACACTTCTGTGCATTTTTGCACAGGTCCAGGTTTTGAGGAGCAGCAGCAGCAGCATTAGTACGGGAGCAGGCTTCCATTCTACGAGACCGAGGTATCCTTGCAGGCGTCCGCAGGCCCGGCGTCTCTTCCTTATTTTCTCTTTTAGACTGTTGTATCCTTGTTTCGGGATAGACATCTTTTATGTTTCTTTCAGACCTTTGTATTTAGTATATTCTTAGTGGTTCGTGAGTAATGTGACACCAAATCTTGGGTAGAGGCTATTATTGACTATTCCGCGTTTGATTCAGACTTATAAATTAGACTTCCGCTATTATTATTATCATTATTATTACTAAATTCTATATTTCTTACTGATGCTATAAATTATTGACAGATATGTTTATTAATGAAAAGGTAAATAAGTGGCTTGCCTAGTTACCACGAGTAGGCGCCATCACGATCCCGATGGTGGGAAATTCGAGTCGTGACAATGGATCATTTGAGCTCGGATTTGATAGTTCTTGGTATGTATGGACCCGTGGCGAGATAAGGAACCCGTAGATGTAAAAATTTCTGAGTTTTGAGAAGCGGTCCCGGGGCTCGAGTTTTGGTAATTTTGGGAATTTTGCCCATTATTGATTGTTTTCGCTTGGGCTTTGTTCCTTTAGCATATTGTTATGTATTCGCTATGATTTTGGATAGATTCGACGCGAGTGGAGGCCAATTTGAGGAGCAAGGGCGTCGCGAGCTGGAGATTTCGCCGATTCGAGGTGAGTAATGATTGTAAATGATATCCTGAGGGTTTGAAACACCGGATTTGCACATTGTAGTGCTATATTGAGGTGATTTACACGTCGGATAGCGGGCGTGGGGTAGACATCGTTGGGGATTGTGAATTGGTCCATCCCGATTGATGAATTTACTGCGCATTTGACTGAAATTTACTTTTTATCATCATAAGTTGGGCTGATTGCCATATTTGGGCTTCGTGCCAATTATTTGAACTTCTTCGGGGATGGTTGTTGATATTTCCTCACTGCTTCGATTCTATACTTGAACTCAGTCATGTATTTTCTACTGTTTTCAAAACTCTGCCAAGTTTATTTTGTTTTAACACTTGAAATGATCTTTCCTATACTATTTTGCGTTGAGCAACATGTTTTAGTATTGCCCGAGGGGCTTATGTGATTTCTGACTGAGTAAGGCCGAGGGCATGTGTGTGAGGATACTTTTGGGTCGGACTGTACATCGCACCAGTGTTATACTGATACTGATATGAGGCTGAGGGCCTAGAGTTGATGCCAAGAGATGACTTGATATTACGCTTGGGCCGTAAGGGGCCCCTCCCGGAGTCTGCACACCCCCAGTGAGCGTCGTCGACGATAAATGGATCGGGCTGCACGCCGCAGCGATATGTGGATCGGGCTGCATGTCTCAGCGGTACTGGTACTATTTGATGTGTTTACCTTATTTCATTTGTCTACCATTATCTGTTGTTTGTGCTACTCTTTGCAATATTTACCTGATATTCTGGCATTATCTAACAACTGAGTGTTGTGCCCGAGGGGAAAAATTCTGTACTTATCTGTACTATTTGTTTGCATTCATTTGCGTAACCACTGAAAAAGTCATTTCAAAAGAGGTTTAAATTGAGCTAAGATGTTTCTCTAAAGATTTCACAGCTTCATTGTTCTCTAAAAAAGGTTTACACTGCTTCTATATAGATTGATGATTTGTCATACGTGATTTCTTACCGCTCAGTTGTTATTTACCTTTATTACTCACTGAGTTGGAGTACTCACTTTGCTCCATGCACCTCGTGTACAGATGCATGTATTTTTTCACCCGGTACCGGGGTTTGGCTGATCAGAGGCAGAGTTATAGGAGTTATAGGAGTTAACGAGGTGACTGTGAGCGTTCGCAGCATCGTTTTTCTCTCTTTTCTTCATTATTCTGGCTTTGTATATTTTAGACCTTGTAGTTGGATTTACACTCTAATAAATGCTCGTGACTTGTGACACCCCGATTTGGGCTATGTCGGGATGGTTTCCCTTATTTTATTCGTTATTTCCTCACTTTATGGTTATTAAATCATGTTTTAGAACTGTTTAAGTTAAGTAACTGCTTAAAAGGGAGTTTATGTTGGTTTGGCTATCCTTGTCTTCACGAGAGGTGCCATCACGACCGGGTTTGGGAATTGGGTCGTGACAATTCGTACTGAAAAAATGGAAATGCTTTAATTAAGGAGTAGAAAATATCTCATTAATTATAACCTTAATTACATATGGTATAGAAATGGTAATTTGGTATACTAAATGTAATTTAGTCAAACCTTAAACATGTAGGGTAAAAAGGTTTCCTAAGTGGGATATGAATGTAAAAATTCCTATTTAATACTCAGTTTTGTAAGCGTCTAGATCGACAATTGGGTAGCCCAATTTATAGTCCATATTTTTTGATAAAGTGATTTATAGGTTAAAATAGCATGGTATAGTCAGTTTTCGGACTGGTCAATCAAAAATAGCCAGCGTTTACCAAGTCAATAAAAAATAGCCACTATTTTGCTGCAATAGAGACCGGTCCAGCATAATATACTGGAGTTCGGTGCACTTGTGTATGAACTCCAGCATATTATGCTGGACCGGTATACTTTGCTGGCTCCAATATAATATACAGGAAACTGGAGCACCGGTGCTCCAAACTCCAGTATATTATACTGTACCAATATACTTGATGGAACTCCAGTATATTATGCTGAAGTTTTAGTGTACTTATGCTGGAGCATACTTATTCTTGACGACCAGTTGTAAATCTGGCTATTTTTAAAATTTACCCGATTTATAGTCCACACCAATAATAGCCCAAAATTATAGGAAATACTTTTATTCAAATTGAATGAAAAAATCCCTTTACTCTAAGAGTGACATCATTCTTCCCAACTAACATTTTCAATTTAAAAATGGTCGGAAGGTCACTAATTATTAACGTTAAGACGATCCTAAAAGCTAGTGTTAACAAAAGATGAAAGTGCCCATATGCAAGCTTGTCTAGTCTATATAAAAGTTCAATCGATTTAGTTAAAGATCATGACCTCCACTTGGTTGGGAAATAAACAAAACTAGAAAAGAGTGGCCAAAACTGTAAGCTTGTCTAGCACAAATAAGGAAATTTATTTACATCGATCCAGATAGACCAAAATGGGATATGGACAGTTCATATACAGGAATTGACCTTTCACTTCCCTTAAGCAGCCTAGCAGAGCACCAGCAAAATTTAATATGGCCTTGGCCATCATTTAATTTGAGTTGTTGTGATATGCTGAGCAAGTGGAATACTAATAAATAATCATGAAACTGCAGAAAATATTGCTGTAAAATAAAGAACACAATAGAGCCAAAAATAGTGTCGTTTTCATGTTAATAAACAGGTCATTACATCAATGAAACTGCAGAAAACTGCACAAAATTGTTAAAAAAAAATAGCATAAAACTAGAAAAACCAGCATCAAATTGCAGAAAACAGCAACCTATTCTGCAGCAAAACTCGGCAACTGAATTACACAAAAAATGAGCACCACACTGCACCAGAACCAGCACAAAAATACGCCAAAAATCTGCCACTGAACTGCACAAAAAATGAGCACCACACTGCACCAGATCCAGCACCAAACTACGCCAAAAATCAGCAACTAAACTGCAAAATCTGCAGTAAATCAGAGCACTTCACTTTGTTGAGTTGAGTGCATATTAGCTTGGGTCTCTGGAACTCTTCAAACCTGGACAAATAAATAATATCATTACACAAGTTGAACATAATTATTTGAGTATAATATTCTATAAGTTAAACAAGAAATTACTGGTAGTTTTGTTGGAGGACATGATGAAGATGATTCCCTGAATTGCTGAGCAACATTCTTAGAATCAATCTGCCCCAAATTATACTTGCAAGTCCTTTTGTTATGTCCATTATTGTGATATATACTACATCCTAAAGTTTTCTGCTTTCTTCTCATTTTTGTCCTACTTGCTCCCGTTTCATCCGGTTCTTTTCTCCTTAACTTCTGTTTTCTCCCTTTAGTACTTTGTCTTACTATTTTTGGAGGTAAAGGAGGAATATTATCATGTTGTGGCCACATGTTTTGACCATTCATAGGAAGAATGGCAAATTCATAGATTCTTCTGTAGGTGTCCACCTTATAATAGTCATCAACAACATAAGAATTGATTTCATCATTTTTAGCCCAAATTGCAGCTATGGCATGCTTGCAAGTTATTCATCTCAAATCTCATTTTCTACAGCTACATTTTCCGTTTAGTAAGTCCACAGCCCAATTATCAATTATGCTAGCTCTATAAGCTCATAGTTCCACTGGTTTGCCTTTCTAGCAATATATTCAGCAGCAGTAACTTGACTTTTGTGCAACACATCCTTAATCCTGGTGCAAATATCATCAGAACTTCACATGGCAGATTTATCCTTATTTGCTTGCATTCTTGTCATAAGTAGATATCGAATTTTCTCCAAAAGAGTGATAATAGGCTTATCCCTCGCCTCAAATATCATGCTATTAAAAGATTCACACATGTTATTCAATAATGTATCACATTTCACATTTTCAGAAAAGTGAGATCTAGACCATTCACTATGTGACTTATCTCTCAACCAAGAAGCAGCTGCGAGGTCTAAATCAATTATTTCAAGAATACATTTATCAAACCACTTTACTGTTGTTGCACTAGCAGCTTTCCACAGTGCATTTCTCAATGTGTTACCACTAAATTCCGCCCTCTTAAAGTTATTATGCAAATGTCTCACACAAAATCTATAAGCCGCAAATCATAATACCTCATTAGATGCTTCTATCAAACCGTTTTGCTTGTCTGACATGAAGGTCCAATTAGCTCCATCATCTATCTCCAAGTCAAGCTATAAATGATTTAGAAACCATGCCCATGACTCGCGACATTCTTTCTCCACAATTGCATATGCTATCGGATATATATTATTATTAGGATCAAGCCCAATAACAGTTAAACTGAGTATCGTACATTGGACCCTTGAGCCAACAACCATCCACTCCAACTTTTCTTCTGCAACCACTCTTGAAACCTTATTTGCAAGCACTAAAACAAATATAGAATCTCTGAAATCTTTTAGGCTTACTAGGATCCTCATTTTCGACCAACTTCATATAAACAGAAGTATTTGGATTTGTTCTTACTATTTCATTGCAATAACTCCACAACACTTTGAATTGATCAGAAATATTTCCATTGATAATTGCAATGGCCTTTTTCATTGCCCTTCTACATTTAGATAAAGTCACATGTGCTCTTAATTATACACTCACATAATCTCTAAAGTTGGAGATCTTCCAATTCCTATTTGATTTTATGGCATCAATATATCTTCTAGCAATGAATGAATATATGATAGTATTTTATAATAATTCCAATTCTTACAATCATGGGTGGAACTATATGTTTTTATCATAAAAGCTTTATCCCTATACATTTTAAAAGCCATAATCTCCCAATTGCAATCCGGTTTTACACATTTTGCTCTTATCCTTTCTCTATCATTCTTGCACGATTCTATATACTTTCCTTGATTAACTTCATGAGTAGTCATAACATTCTTGAACTCCTTTTTATTTCCGAATGTCATTTTGAGTGCTAAGACAGGATGTAACCTATCTGTTTTTGAATTGAACTTAGGAAAGTTTAGACTGTCAGAATCAGAATCACTTTTCAAGCTCTTAAACCCCTTAGAGTTAACATAATCAGAATCTCCTTCTTCATTAGCCATCTTTTTTTGAACTTCTTCGCTAACCTCATATCTATGTTCCTCGTTTCCACTCCTTCTTAAGATATCATTTTCATCCTCAAAATCATTATCCGAGTCCTCAAAATCATCAGCACTTGAAGAATAATCAGCTCTTGCTCCAACAGATTCTTGGTATTCACTTGGTATTCGCTATTCTGTCCTTCATTGAAAGTTGCCTCAACATCCACTCTGATATAAGAGTCTAAATGTTCAAAGCAAACCTCAATTATCCTATCTACAGGGATGTTCGTAGATACCAAATTAGCTTCCAGGTCGGTTGAAATAAATCTCATCCTCTCACTGAACCTACCATACTTATGCCAAATGCGACTGAATCATTATCATATCCACATATCGCAGCCATATTCTTGAATTGTGATAGCTGCATTTCTGAAATATCAACATAGTCGATAAACTGTACAAGACCCCCAACATAATGTCTCCCAGAATGATGTTTCATAACACCACTGTGGTTTACTTTGATGCATCTTGTATAGGGTCTGATAAACAAAACAGCGAAAGAAAAATTTGTTTTTCTATTCATTTCAGCTAGTATATTTTACTATATTATGAAAAAATGAAAAGCAAGATTCAAGGATAAACTTACAAAATATAACTTTTTGACCATTCCTAGCAATAAAAAAGCACATAAAGATGGAGACGCATAGGTAGAAATAAACTAATAAAAAGCGCACATGCAGGCAATATGCTTGGTATCTGAACCATTTCTAGCAATAAACAAAAGAACTAAAGATGTAAAAAATATGATATAGGTGATAAAGCTAAAAAATAGAGACAACGTAAATTCACATAGAGATTTCATCAAATCCCTAACAGAGGAATACATCTGAAAAACTTCTTCAACACTAAACAAAGCCCCATATCACTAATACTGAAAGCTCACCATAAAGAGGAGTTGTACCACCTTCAATTCGTAAGATCATTTCCTAGATGCCTTTTACTAAACCGCACTTGGTAGATTTGAGGTTAGGGCTTTTTTAGAAGAGTAATTTGG
>MU696001.1:34025-67961 GCA_026770625.1 Nicotiana glauca | reverse complement strand
ACTGATAAACAAATAGCTGACAACTTCACTAAAGCACTGAGTAGAGAAAACTTTGAAAGGAACATGTTGGAATTAGGGATGATTAAGATCACCTAAAAGGTCCAGCTCAGAATGCACAATGAAAAAAAAAGATGAAAAAAAAATTGGTTAGGAGTTCTTAATTCAATGTAAATATCTAGACTAATTCTTACTCAGTCTCATACTTTTATTAGTATACTCGTGTGACATGTGTTTATATGAATCCTTAATCTCTTACAAAGTTTTTCTATTCTGACATTTGAGGCATGATCAAGGGAAGTTTTACTTGAAGAACCTGGTTCATCAGTATATGCTCATAAGAAAGAACAGGTATGTTTCTATACTTTGTACAATTATAAAGATAAAATTATCAACTATGAGCAAAAGTCCTAATTACACCAAACTTTCATAAATTCTATCCGTTGAGCATTGAACCAGTTTCATTATCCTAGGAGTCTAACTAAAACTGGATTTTTTTTAAAAACTAGCATCTCATTTATCTCTAAAGATATCGGAACTCTAATTTGATTAGACTTCTTATTTACCTCTAAAAAGGCTGTCGTTACAGGCTTAATCATGATCCCTCTTTAAATACACTCCAAACCCTCTCTCATCACTTATAACCGTCATTCTCTTCTCCAAACCCTTCTAATAAACCCTTTTCTTCTCCAAAAATCCCCAAAATATTTCCATAAATCACCCGCCATGACTAATCCTCAAGACAATTCTCGAACTCCCCCACCTATTTCCTCTAATAACTCATCATCAACGCCTCCAGTTGAAAGTCCAAAACCCAAATTTCGCAGGCAAAAGATGTTAGCCAGAAAAACTGTAGCATCTGGCCCCCTCAGAAAAGCCTTGAACGAGAAATTAAAAGCTAGTCAAAGAAAAAAATCTTCATCTGAAGAATCCCACTCAAGCTCTGAATCTGAAAAGTTCATATCTGCTAGTGAAGGAGAAGAACCTGGGTCATCTGACAATGACAAGAGTCAAGAAAACCCAAGAGAGGTAAACACCTTTTATGTATTTCCTGATATAGCTGAGAAGGTAGATAGTAGGTTTGTGCTTGTGGGTGCTGTGAAAAATGTTGAAGGGGCTAAGACTAGTAGGAGGAGAAAGAAAAAGAAAGGGGAGGTTCTTACTATATGTGGTGGTGAAGAAGAAGGTGGCTTGAAGTCAGGGGGAAGCGGATCAGGAGAAGCTGCTGAGGGACTTGTTCAGATGAGTGAGCAACAAGAAGAACTTGGTTCTTCTTTGGAGGAGACTTTAGCAGATATTTTAAAGAAAGTGGGGGCTAGTTATGACCCAAAGAAGCATAAGGCATCTTCACAAAAGACCCCAGTAGCTGAAAAACCCTCAAAGAAAAACAATGTATCATCTCCCAAGACTGCTGCTACTTCTGTACCTAGGGGAAGAACTACAAGGAGTAAGGTAAGGAAAAGTGAAGCTGAACTACTGGAAGCACTAGAGAAGAGTAAGAAAAAGAAGAAGGAAAAAGGAAAGGAAAAGGTAGTAGAAAGTTCTGAAGCTGCTGTAGAAAAGGAGGAGGAGATGGACCTGGTCCATCAATAGAGAGGTACAACTGAGAAGGTTCCCATTGTCAAACCAAAAGGAACCAAGACTCTTGCAAATAAGTCTTCAAAATTTGTACCTGCTGAACCTTCTTTGGCAAAAAGAACTAGGTCTGCATCAAAGGGAAAACAAGTAAAAATTACTGAAGAAGGAGATGAAGAGTGGAGTGGAGAAGAAGAAGAGGAGAATTCTGAACAAGAACAAGATCGTTTTGTTATTTTTAGCAGCAGGAAGATATTAAAAGGAAGGCTACTGAAAGACCTGGAGGAGCCAGGCATGATTAGGCTGGTAGGAGCTTTAGCTGCACACGGCTGGAAGGACATGGTCCTTCAGATGGATGGGAGACTAGCCAGAAGAGAGCTAATTGAATTTATAGCTAATGGCTCTGTGGAAAATGGGTGAGTGACCAGTATAGTGAAAGGTGTGAAGGTGGAGTTTGATACACCAGAGCTGGGCAGGATTCTAGACATTCCAAGTGAAGGCTATGATGATTACACTAGGCAAAGGTGGCCTTGTCTAGATGATCTGCCCACAATACTTCAAATTACCAGGAATTTCTGTGACACAAAGGATGCTGAAGAGATGCATGAAGCATGATTTGTTCAAAAGAGTGAAATGAAGCCAGAGCATAAAGTTCTCTTTGAGTTTGTGAACAAATGTCTGTTGCCTAGACAAGAGAGGAGGCACACTGCAAATTACATGGACCTGGGTCTCATGGAGTGTATTGTGAGGGGTAAACAAATCAATTGGCCTGCTTTCATAGTAAAACTGCTGGACAGAGTCATAAATGGTTCAAAGGCTCATGCTACTCCTTATGGATTCATTCTGACAACTGTACTGGACAGGGTGAATGTCCCTTTGAAGAAGTGGGAAAATGCCTCCAGTAAGGAGCACTTTGGAATCAAGACTCTCCAGGCCTGTGATTATCTGCTAAATGTTGCCCCTGTTGAACCTGGTTCATCAGTGAAAACTACAATGAATAGCAAAGTTAGAGCCTTGATGCAAGAATGTGGGACCAAAGATGCTGAGATTTCTAGGCTTCAGGCTCGAGTAGCTGAATTGGAAGAAGAAACGAATGGGCTGAAGGCAGAACTTGCAAAAGAAAAGGAAAATAGTGAAGGGATGCTACAAACAATGCTCAACCTACTCCAATCCCAACCCTTCAGTTATTCAAAGCCTTAGCCATCTTTGTCCTAGTTCTGAACCATTTCAGTTACCCCCAGTGACCCAGATTAGGGATTTTTCTTATTTTTGCTCATGGTTGGTAGTTTTTGTTCTTTCTTTTTGTGGACTGTACTGTAGAAGCACTGCCTTATCAATGACAATTTGCATCTCTCTTGTTTTGTGATGATTATGTTCTTAATAGTTATTTTTGTCAAGTTGATTTTTGATTAACTAAAGCATGCTTTCACTTGCAGTTGCCCAAGTGGCCATGAGTATTGATTAAAATTCTGGGATTCGCATATTTATGCAACTTTTCGATGATGCCAAAAGGGAGAAGATATTGGTGTGCTTTCAAAGAAATTGTGTCTATTTTCTGAACAGTGATGTTTATGACCTAATTAAATCTGGCCCTTAATGATAAGTAAAATTTTTCGAGTGATGATATTTTAGCTGAGTTTCACAGGTTCTATAATCAAAAAAAGCACATAGTTTGTCATCATCAAAAGGGGGAATTTGTTGGCCCAAGATCAGTTGAATTTTTGAAGAATGACAAACGAACTCAGTGAAGGACCGGGTTCATCTTAGGATACACAGTTGTTATGGACCATACACATGAGATGCACATGAAGAAGATAAGTCCTTGGGATCAAACAACAATATCTTGATTAATATCTTCTGAACTAATCGAAAAGATTGCATATAGGATAAGGAGTTGAAGTCTCCTTATGAACAGTGAATTACATCCGGATCAAGAATATGGATTAGGAGTTAGAGTTGTTCTTGGACTGGAATTGACAAAGGATCCACAATTCGAGTTCTTATCAAACTCTGGTTACTAACTCTATAAATATAGCGATTGTTCTCTTTTACAGGTGATTGCACATAAGCTGAAGTTAAACCAAATTGAGAGCAAAAGAGCTATGCGATTTTTACAAGAAATTTGTGTGTGATACAAGTGTGCAAATCTGAAGCTACAAGAACTAAGTGTGAAGAACCAATTCCATTGTGTCTTTCTTTATTTCTAGTTCAACTGTAGTAGGTGTTTTAATATTGTACCTTTCCAGCTTTATTAGAAGCAAGTGTATTAGGTGCATTGAGTATTTAAGTTAGAGTTAACTTGAAAGTGTCGCAACAGTTGAGGTTGTGTGCTACACTGGGATTAGAGTTAATCCTTAGGTTTACAAAGAGTTTTGTAAATGCTGTTTTTGGCTCATTGAAGTTTAGTGGAAGTTTGGAAAAATCCTACTGAGTAGTAGGTCGTGATTTTTTCACCTTTTGAGCCAGGTGTTTTCCACGTAAAAATCTCTGTGTTCTTTATTTCTGCATTTTAATTCCGCAAACAGTAGAATTTAGAACACCTAGAAGAACCAGGTTCTTCTAGTGCGAAAATTAGGTACCACACAAATCACCCCCCCCCCCTTGTGTGGCATTGACGTCTAAAACATCAGTTTGTTAACTACTACTTTTTTAATAAATCATTTTTCCTCTAGAGTTCTTGATTTTAAAACACCTTTTGAAATTCTTTTTGGGAAAGTTCCAGTTTATGCTTCTCTAAGATGTTTCGGTTGTCTATGTTATGCCTCTACTCTATCTCATCACAGGTCAAAACCCAAATCTAGATTAGTGAAGTGTGCTTTTTTAGGATATCCTTTTGGGAAGAAAGGGTACAAACTGTTGGATCTTAAATCTAAAACCACTTTTATCTCTAGAAATGTAGTTTTTTTATAATGAGGATATATTCCATTNGAAAATTAGGTACCACACAAATCCCCCCCCCCCCCTTGTGTGGCATTGACGTCTAAAACATCAGTTTGTTAACTACTACTTTTTTAATAAATCATTTTTCCTCTAGAGTTCTTGATTTTAAAACACCTTTTGAAATTCTTTTTGGGAAAGTTCCAGTTTATGCTTCTCTAAGATGTTTCGGTTGTCTATGTTATGCCTCTACTCTATCTCATCACAGGTCAAAACCCAAATCTAGATTAGTGAAGTGTGCTTTTTTAGGATATCCTTTTGGGAAGAAAGGGTACAAACTGTTGGATCTTAAATCTAAAACCACTTTTATCTCTAGAAATGTAGTTTTTTTATAATGAGGATATATTCCATTTTTATCTCTTTCACTTGAACCTCCCATTTTTCCTAAAGAATTTTTCACTGTACATGACCAAACTTATCTTTTCCCTCAGTCTGATAACCAGCTTTCTTCAGAATCAGATCTTAATCCTCCTCCCCCTATATCCATAACATCGCCTAGAACGGCTCCTATTTCATCTCCTACATTTAGGTTCAATTCATCTCCATCTTCTATTCCTCTTCAACCTGAACTAAGGAGATCTACTAGGGAACAGAATCCACCATCTTATCTGATAGATCATGTATGCAATGCCGTATATTTGACTGATCTAACCAATTCTTGCTTTGCAGCACCAGTCTCACCTACTACTATGACTTTCACTGACCTCTCTCCATCCAATCAATCTCTTCTGAACTCTATCTCTCATATAATTGAACCTACAAGTTTCTCTCAAGCGGTTTTACATCCCAGTTGGCAGGACGCAATGGCAACAGAACTTCAAGCCTTGGAAACCAACCAAACTTGGGAAGTGGTTGAACTACCAAAAGGCAAGAAACCTTTACATTGTAAATGGATCTATAAGGTTAAATATAGATCCGATGGAAGTATTGAAAGCTTCAAAGCTCGACTAGTTATACAAGGAGACATACAAAGGGAAGGAATAGACTACAATGAGACTTTTAGTCCAGTAGTGAAAATGACTATTGTTAGATGCATTTTAGCCATTGCAATCAAAATGAATTGGAAATTATTTCAATTAGATGTCAATAACGTTTTTCTTCATGGTGATCTACAGGAAGAAGTATACATGAGATTTCCACCAGGTATGGTTTCACCTTCTACTAATCATGTGTGCAGATTAAAAAAGTCCTTATATAGACTCAAACAGTCTTCGCGCTAGTGGTACACAAGGCTCACTGGTGCGTTCAATTTCAAAGGCTATTCCCATTCTCTTAATAACTATTCTTTATTTTTCAAAAAGACAACTTCTAGAATTTCTATTGTGGCTATTTATGTCGATGACATACTTCTCACTGGTGACGACCCTACGGAACTTTCTAATTTGAAGGATTTCCTCAATTTCGAATTCAAAATCAAAGATCTTGGAGAAGCTAATTATTTTCTTGGAATGGAAATAATACGAGAAAAACAGGGACTAATTATCGGTCAAAGAAAGTTCACCTTAGAGCTTCTCTCTGAGTTTGATGTCTTGGTTCACGGCCAGCTTCCTCTCCGCTGGATCCTAGTTGCAAGCTTCGAGCCGATGTTGGTGAACCTCTTCACGGTCCAACCATCTAAAGGCGATTCTTGGGGAAACTCATTTTTTTAACCCATACTCGCCCTGACCTCTCATTTGCAGTTCAGCATCCGAGCCAATATATGCAAAGCCCACGTCGACCTCATTTTGATGCTGGGCTACATTGTCTAAGATATTTTCTATCTTCACCCGGAGTTCGGCTCTTTATGAAATGAGACCCCTCTTTTTCATTAATGGCTTTTTGCGACTCGGATTGGGGGTCTTGTCCGGAATCTCGTCGTTCAGTCAGTGGCTTCTACATCAATCTCGACGGCTCTCCCATTTCATGGAAATCAAAGAAACAATCTTCAATTTCACTATCTTCTGCCGAGGTCGAGTACCATTCTATGAAGAAGGTCGTTGCTGAACTAACAAGGCTTGTACGCCTTCTCACAGATCTCTCGATTTCCCTAAGCTTACCAGTTTCTCTATATTCAAATAGCCAGGCCGGTATTCACATAGCAAAAAACCCTGTTTTCCACGAGCGAACAAAGTATATGGAAATAGATTGTCACTCCATCCGTCAATAGTACCTCGCCGGACTGATCTCCTTATCATTTGTTCCGTCAAAATCCCAGTTAGCCGATGTCTTCACCAAACCTCTTTCTGGACCTCTACACGGTGCGATCGTTTCCAAGTTGGGGTTGATTTCTCACCCCTCCAACTTGATGGGGGTGTTGGAATGTTGGACCGGAATCATGTACCAAAGAACCCTAAACCCAATTTTGAAATGAAGAAGACGATACAGTCAAAGAAGAAGAAAGAGAGAGACAGTTACTGTGTCTCTTAGGTTACAAGAGCTAAAGACCCAAATGTATTGGGTATAACAAAGTTCTGGGCCAAGTGGGCCAGTATACAAAACAAACAAAATGAAGGCCCAATACAAACATAAGTCTAATCCTATTGTTACAGATCCGGTCCAATCTATTTAGCATAATTGGATACAGCTGAAAGACACTCAATTCTTCTAGCATAATTATATCCAAATGTACTTTACAACTATGTATGCACTTTACAACTATGTAATATCATCATTACACATTATGTGCACTTATGACTAGGATAACAAATAAAATATTAGACACTTGTAACTAGTATAGCTTTAGCTTATATTTTTTATTTATAGAATACTTGTATAATAGATACATTGTACAGAATATTGGACAGTGAATGAGAGAAGAATTTTTTCTAAATTCCTACAACAAATCTTTTGGAAGTTCGGATTCTTAAAGAATGGTTGTAAATAATGCTCATGTGATCATCATCTTTATTAGACATCAAAGGTTTTGATTGTGAAAGAATACATCGTTATCGTAGTTTAAAATGCAAAAAAGATGAACAGACTTCTTAAAATGGTTAATGACTCCTCTCTGTTTCCAACTAATTCCTTCAATGAGAACGTGATAATACTATATGTGATTTTTTGTTGCCAGCAGGACTTCTGTAGTATTCTTCAGTCATTAAACAGTTACAATTTTTGTGATGCTCGTATTCTATTCAAACTCATTTACCAGCGGGCAAATTCAGTTTTAACTCGGTATCTATCTTGCTGTTTCCTTCATCCTTAGCTTTCCTATTTCACATCTGTGCTACTTACAGGAGCAGACCTACATTGAGTCAAGAGGGTTCATATGAACCCGCTTCGTCAAAAAATAGCACTGTGTATATAGGTATATTTTTTTGTATTCAAAAAGGTAAAGGTATAAATATAATTTTGAACTCACTTCAAACAAGTAAATTGGCTAGTCTGTTGGTAAAGAGGGTTCAAACTTCAAACAAGTAAATCGTGAGTATTACGTTGTTTTCATGGTATAGTGTACAAGTGGTTGGCCAATTGCTTCTTAAGCATAATGTTTTACTATGGTATAAATAACAAAGCCATGCCCTACAGAAAATGTGCTTCATGCTGTATTAGTGTTTTCACAAGAATTTGATTCCTAAAGTTATGTCAATGGCTAATTTATTTACATAATAGTTTATCATTTTGTTGACAGCAATTGTAACTGCTGTTATCCTGCACAGATCTATACCACCAGAATCATGAAGATTTAGCAGAAAACATAAACTGATCAATTTATCCTTTCCTCCTACCTACTTCACTCAAAATAAGTGGGAGTAGTACAACAACAACAACAATTCAGTATAATCTTATTTAGTGGGATTTGGGGAGGGTAGTGTGTACGCAGACCTTAACCCTACCGTAGGATAGAGAGTCTGTTTCCAAATAGAAACTCGGCATCCTTCCCTAGTCTGTTTCCAAATAGAAACTCGGCATCCTTCCCTTCAAGGACTTCCCATCTTGCTCTTGGGGAAATTCAAACTCACAACCTATTGGTTGGAAGTGTTGGTTGTTTACCATTAGAGCAATCCGTCGTGTAGTACTACTTTAAATTCTAAACAACACATACTGTTTCTGTGTCTTACCCTTTTTATTTATCTCTCTGACAATTAAAAAGTTCTGTCCTTTTTGTGCTTTTAGCTCCATAGTACTCCACTGTCTTGTCCCCAATATAAAAATAACATTACTGAAAATTTGTTTAGGATGAATACTACGTACCATAGCTCTGAAATTCGTCCAAGAAAAATCAAAAGAAAAGGTTCAAAAACTGATATATGTAACAAGAATTATACTAGGATTATAGAGTGGGATTAATAGTTAAGATTGCAAAAGAAAAGAATCAAATTTCTAGATGCCCAAGAGGCCAATTAAAGATCAAACGTACGTAACAACATTAAATTTGTTCTAATTATAAATTTACCCTCAAATTCTACCAGCTGGTCCTTCTTAAAGCATAATTCTATCCAATGTAAATCTGAATTCTTCACTTCTAACGTTAAACGCCAAAATGCAAGTCACATAATTACTGTTATAGTTATTGTTAAAGAAAAAGACAACTCCATCAATGTCAACTCCTCCTCCTCCTAGATCTCTTGGTCTAATATTATAATTAATTAGGTATGCTGCTTTTGAGCTCTCTCCATGATTCACCTAAAGTGAAAATCCAGTTTCATGATGGCTTATTTAGATCATCATAAAGTAGTGTCATCAAGATTTTATGCCTTCATTTATCTGTGTCGAAACCCAATTTACAACAATAAATATTACCAAACTTTAGATCTTCTTAAATAACTGTAAATAAAAGCAAAATGGTACCTCGTAGCAATAATATTGATTTACATAAATATAGACGTTCGTATGCAGTGATCATCAACATACTAACTTTATTTTAATTCTTTTTACCGATGTTTTAAAACTTAAAAAAGTACACATGCATGGCTCTTCTATCAAAGAAAATAAAATCGTCTAAAATTATGTACCACATTCCCCCTCCCCCCTTCCCTCACACCCCCACCACATATATACTAGTATTAGTACCTGCGCGCGCGGATGTGCAGACACTAATATAGATAATCATTGGATATTAATTACATGAAAAAATTAACCGTTTCTTTTATTTTTCTTTTTTGATATCATTCTTGCTTGTGTCACTGGATTCTAAAAATAGCCTGGAAGCAAAATAATAACTCATATTTATGGTAAAACAATCAAATGTTGAGACAATGAATAACTCTTTGGATAAGATTAACTCTTTTACTACTACTTGTACTCTTATTTGGTGTGTTGATATCCCTTAAAAAAAATATTTCTTACTTAAAATTTAAGTTTCTAAAACATTATTTTTTAATAATAATTATTTTTTGTGACGACCCAAAGGGTCATCACCTGTTTTAAATTAATTATGTGCTTCCAAGGCCTTGAAAAAATCTCATTTAGAGTCACCTCGATTTGCGTGCGCAGTCCGGGCGCATAGCCGGAAAGCTTAAATATGAAATTCTGTGAAATATGCTAAATTTTGGTGTTAAAATAAATAAATTTGACTTCGATTAATATTTTGGGTAAACAGATACGAACCCGTGATTTGACGGTCCCGAAGGGTCTGTAGGAAAATATGGGACTTGGGCGTATGTCCGGAATCAAATTCCAGGTCCCAAGCCCGAGAAATAAATTTTTGAGTAAAATTATTTTTTAAAAATATTGAAGGAAGTTGGAAATGAAATTTGATTAGAACGTGTTGGTATCGGGCCTGTATTTTGGTTCTGGCGCCCGGTACAGGTCATATATGGTTTAAGCACTTTCTGTAAAGTTTGGTTGAAAACGGACATCGTTTGACGTGTTTCAGACTTAAAATGGGAAGTTTGATGTTTTATGAAATTTGAAAGAAATCATGGATTTTGAGGCTTAATTCGATGTATATAATGTTATTTTAGCGATTCGATCGCAGGATAAGTCTGTAGGATGTTTTTGAGGTTGTGTGTATGTTTGGTTTGGAGCCCCGAGGGCTCAGGTGAGTTTTGGATAGGTCGTGAGTGCATTTTGTACCTTTGGGAAAAATCTGGCATTTCAGTTCTGCAATCTTTGCATTTGCAAAGAAGGTCTCGCAAGTGCAAGCCTGTGATCGCAAATGAGAGATAAGGGATTCTGCAACCGGGTCGCAAATGCGACCATTTGGTTCGGAATTGCGGAAGGGAGCCTATCGCAAATGCGATGTTCCTGCTCGCAAATGCGAAGTCAATGATTTTTTCAAAGGGTTCGCAAATGCGAACCCTGTTTCACATTTTTCACACATGCAGAGGTCAGGGTTCGCAATAACCATATCTGCAACCTGCATATTTTACACTTAGCCAAATTTTGAACCATTTTTTAACATTCTTTCAAAACATAAACTTCTTGGGGCAATTTTTCAAGAACAAGTTTTCTTCCAAATCAAATGTAAGTTAGTTTTTACTCATTCCTTTCAATCATTTACATCATTTAATATGTTTTCAACTTAAAATCAAAGATTTCCATGGGAGAATTGGGAGTTTTGGATAGAACTTAGGTTTTTCTAAAAATTGGGGATTTGGACCTCAATTTGAGGTCCGATTTCAAAACAAATCATATATTTGGGTTTATTGGGGGAATGGGTAGTCGGATTTTGGTTCGAACCTGGGGTTTTGACCACGTGGGCCCGAGGGCGATTTTGGAATTTTTGGAAAAAATTTTGGGAAACTCATTTTTATGCATTCAAATTGATTCATTTAGCATTTATTGATGTAATTAAGTAACTTATGACTAGATTCGAGCAGATTGGTGGTGGAATCGAGGGGTAAATCTATAATTGAGACTTGAGTTGAATTCAAAGCATCGAGGTAAGTGTTTGGTTTGACCCTAGCTTGAGGGACTAGGAGTTGAGTCTTATTTGCTAATTGTTTCTTGCTTATTGAATATTTTCCCTTGCATGGACGTTGAGATTATTGATGTTGTACCCTTGCCGGGTTTTAATTATTTGATTGTGTTCCTTTGCCGGGATTTATATTATTGTTTTATTATTCCCTTGCCCTTATTTGTGATTGTTATTTGGGTGGGGAAGAGTGTTAAAGCACGAAGGGTGATGTCGTGCATTGTTTGCTTATTGTGAGGAAAGAGAGTAAAGCACGAAGGGTGATGTCGTGCATTGTTTGCTTATTGTGAGGAAAGAGAGTAAAGCACGAAGGGTGATGTCGTACCGCACGATGTACCATTCCGTACCGATTCTATTGATTATATGTGAGGAATAAGAGTAAAAGCACGAAGGGTGATGCAGTGCACATTTTATTACATCATTGCTTGGTGAGGATGAGAGCAAAAGCACGAAGGGTGATGTCGTGCCACACGATGTACCATTACGTGTCGATTCTATTGATTATATGTGAGGAACGAGAGTAAAAGTACGAAGGATGATGTCGTGCACATTTTATTACATCATTGCTTGGTGAGGATGAGAGTAAAAGCACAAAGGGTGATGACGTGCACTTGTTGATCTCTGTTTCTTTGTTAATGTTTGAGTTGTGTTATTTCCCCACAGCATACTCCCCATCCCATATTGTGTACTTGTCTTTGTATTTTCAATTCCGCTATATATATATATATATATATATATATATATAACTGCACAGGTTTATGTGGTAGTCCGGTCTAACCTCGCCACTAGTTCGTCGGAGTTAGGCTAGGCACTTACCAACACATGGGGTCGGTTGTACTGGTGTTACACTCTGTGCTCTTTTGCACAGATCCAGGTGTTGGACAGTAGCTGTAGTAGCGCGGGAGTTAACCTTCAGTCCAGTGAGACACCAAGGTAGCCTTGCAGGCGTCCGCATGCCCGGCATCTCTTCTATTTTTTATTTCAGTCTGTTATTTCATGTATTTCGAGACAAACAGTTATATTTTCTTTCAAATGGTTGTATTTAGCACTCTTAGTAGTTCGTGAGTATGTGACACCAGTTCTTGGATAGAGGTTTATGTTGATTTTCCGCATTGTTGTTCAGATTCTTTAATTTAAGACTTCCGCTTATTTACCCTATTCCGCTGTTTTTATGGTATTACCGATAATTGTTAAAAGAAGTAAATTGGTTAATGCTAAAGGTAGTTAAGGGTTGACTTGCCTAGCTCTCATCAGTAGGCGCCATCACGACTCTCAAGGGTGGGAAATCCCGATCGTGACATTTTTATAATAATGTAATTGAAAATATTATTCTTAATTCAAAACTCATTTTAGTTGGCTATCTAAGAATATAAAAAATTCTTTAGCGAGTGAATTTTTTTTACTCCATTTTGATATTTGACATTAACCATATTAAATATCTGAGTTATTTGAATTATATGTAAATAATCTTGATATTTAAACCTTCTAAATAATTATAGATAATCGCCAGATATTAATTAAGAAACACTATATGAAAAAAGACTAACATTTTCTCAATTCTCGTAGTGATAATTTTATTTTTACACTATTTTTGCACCTTATTTCTTATTTATCATATAAACCATATTATTTATCTTTCTCTCTCTCTTACTGCCAACGGTCATATTTGCCGACTTCTCAAATCTCGCCGCCGAGGAGCTTCCGTCAGAAATCGGTTTGCTTCTTCTCCTAATCTTTCCTATTTATTTTTAGTCTTTTTCCTTTTCTTCCATTTCTTATTTTCTCCTTCATACTGCTTCGTGAATTAACCTAACACTTACTCTAATTGTTTTAAGAAATCTGTAATTATTCATTCTTTGATTTGGCGTTTTCAAGAGTTTAGTCGTCGTTACCGGATATTGCCGAAAACCTCGTCGGAGAATAATAAGCAAAATCTCTGTGCTTCTGGCCACAACAGTTTCGTAAATTCTTTGTCGTTTATCCTATGCTTTTGCTGGGTTTCAAAATATTTAAGCTTAAGTCTCAGTAATTTGTTGTACTTCCACTTAGCTAATCTATTTTGGCATTTTCCACATAAAACTATTATTCTTGGCTCTTGCTACTGTTGATCTATTTTCCAGACACCACTCAATTGAGCTACGCCCTTGGTCTCTCATCTTCTGGGTTTAAATTTGCTGAAAAGCTTTGCTTAATTAGATCTTGTTTTCAAGTGACCTGTGGAGCTCGCTAATCTAGGTCCATCGTTTCCTTCTCATGCTTGGTCTCCACAATAAAAGCCAGATCTGACCATTATTGGTCCGAAGAATACTAACCCAATCTCTATTAGTTACTTTCGGGGCTACACCGGTGGTAGCGGTAACGACCCTTTTTGGTTTTTAGGTCGTGGTATTTTTCTGTGTTTTCAGGGAAATTCTCGAAATTTTTGGAGACAACTTGGGCGCACAAGCACTAGCAAAGGAGAGCAACCTAGACGAGCGTCAGCAAAGGGCGGTGGGAAGCGGTGCGTGAGCTTGCAAGTACATCGAGGACTGCAAATCAACACAGGTTTGGTTCTTGGGAATTGGTAACTCCCGTTCTACTATTTCCCTTTTGGTGTTAGCTAAATTAATGTTACTTTAGTTCACAATAGTTAAATCATTCAACTAGTGTACTGGTAGTCACTTGTTTCCTTCTAGTTTGATTTGTTGTCTGTTGTGCACTAGCGAGTCTTCTTTAGATTTGTCGTAGGTGTAGTGGCTGCAGGCTGGGATGATAGATTAAAGGCATGTCCTCGGGTGGGGTAGAGTATGGGGTAAAGGTAGGGTCGGGGTCACGGTGTGGGTCGGGAGGCAGGGAAGGTAGATGGGGCAAGGGAGCCTATAGGTTGAGAATCGGGTCATGGAACATAGGTTCGCTAACGAGTAAGTCTATAGAGTTGGCGAAGATCCTTCAGAAGAGGAAGATTAATATAGCGTGTGTCCAGGAGACTAGGTGGGTCGGATCGAGGGCGAAAAATGCGGATGGGTATAAGTTGTGGTACTCTAGAGTCGTGAAGGGTAAGAATTGAGTGGGTATCCTGGTAGATAGCCATCTTAGAGAGTCGGTGGTAGAGGTCAGGCGTGTGAATGATAGACTAATGACTATTAAATTGGTGGTGGGTGAGTGTACTTTAAATGTTGTTAGCGCGTACGCGCCGCAAGTAGGCTTGGATGAGGAGATTAAAAGGCACTTTTGGGAGGGGTTGGATGATATCGTTCGTAGTATTCCATCTTCCGAGAGGTTATTCATAGGAGGGGATTTCAATGGTCATATCGTCTGCAGGTGGTTATACTGAGTTGCATGGCGGCTTTGGTTTTCGGGAACGGAACGGAGGGGGCACTTCGCTGCTGGATTTTCCAAGGCATTCGATCTAGTGATTGCGAACTCAAGTTTTCCGAAGCGGGAGGAGAATTTGGTTACTTACCAAAGTTTGGTGGCAAAGACTCAGATTGACTATCTCCTCCTCAGGAGATACGACAGAAGGTTGTGTGAGGATTGCAAAGTTATCCCAGGTGAGACCCTTGCAACGCAACATAGGCTTTTGGTGATGGACATTAGTATTATGATAAGGCGGAAGCAGAGGTCAGTACGAGGTCGCCCGAGGATTAGGTGGGGTGCCTTGACTAAGGATAAAGCTCAAGAGTTGGAAGGAAGGTTGTCGTAAATGGGAGCTTGGAGAAGTAGTGGGGACGCAAACACTATGTGGTCGACGACGCGGACTATATAAGGAAGGCAGCGAGAGAGTGGTAGGGATATCTTCGAGCCGCACCGGTGGCCACAAAGGAGACTGGTGGTGGAATGCAGTTGTCCAAGGTAAAGTGGAAGCGAAGAATGTGGCTTACATGCGGTTAGTAGGGAGCACTGGCGAGGAGGAGAAGAGAGAGAACATTGCAAGATATAAGGTAGCTAGGAAAAAGGAAAAGATGGCAGTGACGGAGGCTAAGACGACAGCTTTTGCTCGTTTATATGAGTAATTAGGGAACAAAGGCGGGGAGAAGAAGTTACTCTGACTCGCTAAGGTGAGAGAGAGGACGACTCAGGATTTGGACCAAGTGAGGTGCATAAAAGATGATGACGGCAAAGTTTTGATAGGGGATGACCAGATTAAGAGGAGATGGCAGACCTAACTTTCATAAACTTCTAAATGCGGAAGGGGATCAGGATATTGTACTAGGTGTATTGAGGAATACCGACAGTCCCCATGAGTTAAGTGATTGTAGGGACATTGAGGTTGATGAGGTCATGGAGGCAATACGTAAGATGAGAAGGGGCAGAGCTACCGGCCTAGATGAAATCCCGATTGAACTTTGGAGATGTGTGGGTAGAGCAGGCTTGGAATGGCTTACTAGGTTGTTTAATGTTATATTCAGGACTAATAGGATTCCTAAAAAGTGGAGGTGGAGTACAATGGTTCTGTTGTATAAGAACAAATGAGATATCTAGAGCTGTAACAACTATAGGGGTATCAAATTACTAAGTCATACCATGAAAGTCTAGGAGAGAGTGGTAGAAATGAGAGTGCGAAGGATAGTGTCTATTTCAGAAAATCAGTTCGGGTTCATGCCGGGGCGATCTACTACAGAAGCTATCCACATTATTAGGAGGATGGTGGAACAATACAGGTATAAGAAGAAGGATCTCCACATGGTGTTTATCGATCTATAGAAAGCGTAGGACAAGGTTCCTAGGGAGGTATTATGGAGCTGCTTAGAGGCTAAAGGGGTCCCAGTTGCCTACATTATGGTGATTAAGGACATGTATGATGGAGCTAAGACTCGGGTTAGGACAGCAGTAGGCGACTCCGATCATTTTTCGGTTGTTACGGGGTTGCACCAAGGGTCTGCGTTCAACCCTTTCCTATTTGCCCTGGTGATGGATGCCATAACGCATCATATTCAAGGGAAGGTGCTATGGTGCATGCTATTTGCTGATGACATAGTCCTAATTGACGAGACACGACGCGGCTTCAACGAGAGGCTAGAGGTTTGGAGACATGCCCTTGAGTCAAAAGGTTTCAGGTTGAGCAGGACGAAGACGGAATATCTCGAGTGCAAATTTGGGGCTGAGCTGACGGAAGCGGGAGTGGAAGTGAGGCTTGATTCTCAAGTCATCCCTAAGAGGGATAGTTTCAAGTACCTTGGGTCAGTCATTCAGGGAACCGGGGAGATCGACGAGGATGTCACACATCGTATAGGGGTGGGGTGGATGAAGTGGAGGTTAGCTACAGGAGTCCTATGTGACAAGAAAGTGCCACCGTTACGGAAAGGTAGATTTTATAGAGCAGTGGTTAGGCCTGCTATGTTGTATGGGACCGAGTGTTGGCCTTTTAAGAACTCTCACATCCAAAAAATAAAAGTTATACAGATGAAGATGTTGAGGTGGATGTACGGGCACACAAGGAGGGATAAGATTAGGAATGAAGATATTCGAGAGAAGGTGGGTGCGGCCCCCATGGAGGACAAGATGCGGGAAGCAAGACTCGGATGGTTCAGGCACATTCAGAGGAGGAACACTAATGCACCGGTGATGAGGTGTGAGCGAATGGTTGTGGAGGGTACGAGGAGAGGTAGAGGGATACCTAAGAAGTATTGGGGAGAGGTGATCAGGAAGGACATGACGCGACTTAGGATTATTGAGGACATGGCCCTTAACAGGGAATTGCGGAGGTCGAGCATTAAGGTTGTAGGTTAGGGGAAATTGTAAATATTTCTACAGCATACTAGAGTGAGACTAGCCAGTTAGGAGTTAGTCTTAGGATTCTACTGATCAGCTACTGATGATGGGCTTTATCTGTTATTTATTAGTATACTTTACATCCTTCTCGTATTTCCTATATTTCTTATATTGCCGTGATTTTGTTATTTTATGGTATTTTATGTTATGTTATGGATTTTTGTTATTTTATTATGAGTCTATTGATAGTACTAGTATAGCGTCTCTTGTGCTTTCTTGAGCCGAGGGTATCCTGGAAACAACCTCTCTTCCCCTCGGGGTAGAGGTAAGGTCTGCGTACATATTACCCTCCCCAGACCCCACTTGTGGGATTATACTGGATTGTTGTTGTTGTTGTTGCACTATTATCATAGGTATCATTGGAACCTAACAATAGCCACAAAAGTAAAATACTAACTCATATTTATTGCAAAGCACAAAAGGTTGACACGATATAAACGATTCTTTGATTATGACGTGACTCTTATACTACGACTTGAACTCTTATTTGGTATGATTATATCTTTCATAAAATATTTCTATTTTGAAATTTCAATTTCTAAAACTATATATATATATATATATATATATATATATATATATATATATATATATATATATTATATTTTTATTTTTTCAATATTTATTTTCTTTTATCTTATTTTAAATGCCATTATATCTTTTGTTACAAAAAAATAATTTATGTCACTATAAAAGGATGAGCTTTAATAAAAATTGTCTACATATGAATTTTAATTATATTTTTAGTCTTTGGTTGAAATTATTTTAAAATTTTCTTTTGGCTTTATCTAATAAGCCAAAATAGGTGCTCACCTGATTACTTAAATTAAAAAATTGAATGATAATGATTTATATATAATCCATATATAATATGTATATAATCATGTGTTATCGGTATATCATCTATTTATATTAGCTATAAAAAGTAAACAATAAATATGGCCGAATATTATATAAATATTCCATAAGATTTCGGTTTTTTGAGTTTATCCATGATATAACTTCTATTATAATAATTTTAAAACTCTCTACTAATGTTCAAAAATATCTTATCTTTAAATTAAAAAAGAAAGAAAGAGTTTTTTCAAAATAATTTATTTATATTTAAAAAATATATTTCACGTCATACCAATTTTCTCTTTATATATACTCTTTGTTACACTTAAAAGTCGCTATAGAAACTATCAATTAGAAACCAATTTCTCTCTTGGTGAGTTTGAAAAAAAACCTTTCACATAATCTAATGATTTAAAACTAATATTCTTCAACAAAAAAAATATTATACCCTTGCAATATTGGCTTGGCTACAGCTAAATGAAGAGGTATCAGCTTATACCCTTCAATTCCTTGAATGTGCTAAATTAAAATAAATGATAGCAATTGTATCGCCAAAGTTTTGTTATTTGTTTGATGTTCATTTATGCAAATTGACTCTTCAAATAAATATTCTTTAAGAAGAAAAAAGAAACAACTTTTTTTTTTAATATTGACCGATTTTGTGATGTTTCTTTCTCCGGCATGTATGTTTACTTTATTATATATGTAAATAAACTTTTATTTGGTTTTGTAAACTCTTTTTTGTTATTTAGATAAACATAGACGTGTACCCTATATATTACATTTATTTTATAAGAATTTCGTTTTATTCAAATTTAGCTACAGTGTTTCAAAGAAATATACTTATAGGATTTTAAATGTGAAAGAGTTTTATAGTTATATGGAGTATTTTATTATTTTTTTTGCTAGAGGCGAAGTAGTATCAAAATTATCGTTTAATTCAAATTTGGTGTGTGTGTGTATATATATTTATATTTAACTAATATAGTCAAATATAGAATAAAGTTACCATATATTATTGACATTGATAAGCTTACCATTTGGCTTAACTACAATATCAATTATATATGATAACTTTCTTGCTTTAATATATATAGATATAGATTTTGTTAACATTCAGCAATTAGAAGTCATTTTAAGGGAAAAACATTTGTCTTCGTTCTATTATTCTTATAAAGATTTCCAACAGACTAATTTAGAATCTGGACAGAAAAGGTCTAGGATCTTGGAGGAATTATTTATCTTCTACACTATATTAAAAGCACAAAGGCGCCTTTTTTTAAATCCTTTAATAACAATTTCTACATTAGACAAAATAGTTATTGTACTATTTTTCCTAATATGTAGGATTTTGAAATTAATTTTACCTTTTCTATTAAAAATTTCCTTGAAATTTTATCTATGTAAAACTCCTAATACTTAGGAATTTAATTAACCTAACCAATAATCTTTATACTGTTAATCTATATTATTATAAAAGCATGAATACAATGTCGATTTACAAAAATAACCTTATAACATTAAGCATAATAACTCGTAATAAAAGGGTACAACCGGAATTCTAGATATTAGCTTTATAATCCTACTAGTTTTATGACATAATACTGCACATAGAAATCCTACATAATTAACTTTAGGAATCCTATTAGTATAATTACTTTCGGGATGTTTAATTCATGTAAAATTGAACAATCAAAATCCTTTCATTGACCTAAATTTCGGAATCTCTTTTCATGCGTTAGGTCATATAGATGGCGTGTGATATTTTTGCATGTATGACATAAATATAAGTCAATTATTTAATCAAAGGTTATACAATTAAATATTTTTAGTCATGTAATCCTATTACTTTTAGGATATACTTCTTAAAAATTTCTATTACTAATTTAATTTAAAAATATATTATAATGTCATATTACTAATTTAGATTGATAATATATTATATTGTCCAAATTTATTTAGAAAACGGAGAGACTATATTATTATTTTTTAAAAACGTATTATAATGTCATATTACTAATTTAGTTTGATAATATATTATAATGTCCAAATTTATTTAGAAAGAGGAGAGACTATATTATTCTAAATGCATAAATCCGATATTAATATACAAAAATAGCCCTAAAATATTAAGCGGAAGATCTCATAAGGAAATGACATAACTGTAATAACCTATTTTTTGGACTACAATACCTTCTATGATAATTTTTGATATTTTTAAAATTTCAAAATGAATACAATTTTCTCTATTAGATTCTTATTAAAAATATATAGGAAAGTTTTATAAAATTAGTTTCATAAGAATCCTCCATATTGGCAATACATTACCACTCTATAATGTTCAATACCAAGAAAAAATAAAACTAATATTAAATGAACTGCATAAAGAGTTGAAATTGAGAAAAAGATATCCCCACGTTAATATATTTTTATTTTATATTTAAACTATTTTTCTACTCAAATAATATTTTTTAATCAATTTTTCGTGTAATGTTGAAAAATATCAAATTGTTAAACAACGTTTAAGAAAATATTTAAGAATATAAATGTATAAGGAGGAAAAACAATGGTTGGTAAGAGTCAATACGACTAATGATTCTACAAACATAACGATCTAAAAGTGAAATGTCATATCAATCTTTTACTCTTTGAAAATTAAATTTATAGTGGATAAAATTGCAATTAAGGTTGATTAGTCATAACAAGTGATGAACTAATATAAGATCTAAATCGAGATAAAATATAAAACAAGAACAGATTCAGTATTCAGTGTCTTTTTATTTCGTGTCGGAAAAAGAGCATCCAATAAAAGATGATTTGGTTCTTCCTGAGTACTTGGTTATTAATCCCAACGGTAATGGTAGTGCATTTAATAAGAGAAATATTTCTATTATTAGATTAAACGCAACTTGTGCAAATTGCACGATAGAATTTAAAAGATATCTTTGCTAACAGAAATGAATATATTGATCAACTATATAAAAGGTTGATTGCAAAATTTTATAATAAAAATAAAATGTATTTCAGCTTTTGACTCAACGGAAAATGATACCAATAATTACTACCAAGAGGAATACTTAAATACTTTAATACCAAATGGGCTTCTACCATATTTGTTTGTTGTCGAGTTTATTATTTCTTACGTATGTTAGTGCCAACATATATATATATATATATATATATATATATATTAGACTAAGTTAAAAATTAAAAATTGATCTTCCATTGTATATAGGTTAATTTTGAAGAAAAAATATGTCCATCATACGCCGAATAACTTATGTAATAACACACAGATGATATATAAAAGTTTTGACAATTACGTCATAAATGCAAAAATTATGATACTGGTCGATGTGTTTATAAGAATACTCTTATCACTGAATTCAACTTTTGTCTTCCGAAACTAAGAAAAATCCTTTTAAATTTGTGTGATAATAATTTTTAGTACGTTTATGTTTTTCAAATATAATAAATAAAGCACAAGGACAAACATTCTAAATATTGGACTATATTTACCGTAATATGCTTTTTTGCACGAACAACTGTATGTTGTACTTTCAAGAGGGATATCAAGATCGGCAAGCGTTCTGGTTAGACAGAGCAACCAAAGTATTAAGAGGAAATATATATGGGGAAAAAATTATACACTAAGAAGTATTCGTTAGGATGTCATCACAACAAATACTTTTAAACAATAATACATAATTATTTAACTAACATGACAAAATTAATTATTTGTGTAAGTTTTGATGATGTTCTTGCATTTAAATTCATGTATTATGCTAATGTAATATAATATTTTTCAGCATTTTGATGATTGTTGTGTTATTAAACATAAAATTTCTCTCATTAATTAAATTTTATTATTTCTTCATATAAATAAATATTTAAATCATCACGTGGTATTATTAACGTGTAACGCATGTTCATAAATACTAGTACTTCTAATACATACATATACTTTTTCTCTCTTCTCCGGTCTCTCTCTGCTCTTCTTTTCATGTATCCTTTTCTTTCTAACAGCCTTTTTATGAGAGGTAAACTCCTAGTGTTGCCCCCCCATTATATAATTTCTTATTCTTATTTCAGTTGTTGGACTATAATTCAAAATTCATAAACAATTAATGGTGATACTGAGTTTTACTTTGTAGAAGGAATTAGATTCTCGTGTTAGTAAAATTGGTTATAATTAATGATGCTTAATTTTCACTCTATAGTAGAGATGCAATTTTATTTTTAAATTTTTGGATCAAATTGTGTCACGACCCCAGTTCACCCTCCATGAACATGCTGTGATGACACCTAGTTCTTACAACTAGGTAAGTCTTACAATGCGGAAATTTAATATAACTTGCGGAATAATTACTTAAAACTGAACATATGTAAAATAATGACTACATATAAGGCCGCTCAGCCTATACAACCCAAAAGAAATGCAGAAGTCTACAACTCAATCCCAAAACCCAGAAACTCACGGGAACAACAGGCTAACAGAAACGTAAAACACTGCTCTAACTCCAGAATATCTAAACAACTGAGAGAAAGGAATAAACTAGATACTAAAGCTGGAACAGAATAGAGACTCCTGGTGTACGGACGCGGCAGATATACCTCGAAGTCTCCGTATAACTCCTCGCCTCAAGGATAGTGTGCCTGAGTAGAGGTACCTGGATAATCTGCACATGAAAAATATGCGCAGAAGGGCATGAGTACACCACAGCGGTACTCAGTAAGTGCCAAGCCTAACCTCGATTGGGTAGTAGGGGGGAAGGTCAGGGCCCTACTGAGATAAAACATAATAAATAATAAGATAACGGAAGTAGTTTAAATAAAGTCTACAATAAGATTCTAAATAAGATAAATAAGGAAGAACAGTAATAGAAAGCAAAGGTAACAATACAAGGAATACTGCTCTCAACAAGGAATAATAGCCGGGGATCTCTTGGTATCCCGAGGATCTCTTCGTATCCTCATCATATGAACCAGGGATCTCTTGGTATCCCGAGGATCTCTTGGTATCCTCATCATATACACTGGAGATCTCTTGGTATCCTCAATAAGTAAGCCGGGGATCTCTTGGTATCCCAATATATAGAAATACATGTGCCGGGGATCTCTTGGTATCCCGCACCCTCAATCCAGAATATATCAAGTACAGGGGGATCTCCCGGAAAGCGGTCCCGTAGTCCCAAATTAAACACACAATAACAACAACTCAAAATCTCAGAATAAATGCTAAAATTGGTACAAGTAATAGTAATTCTAGCCTAACATGCTTCACAGATTGCAAATAGTACAGTTAAACAATTAAGCAAGTAAGTCAGCTAAACATGCTTCTCTAAGCTATCACAGGTTTAAATTTACAGTCTAAAATGAACAAGTAAACAGGGAATCTCAATTTAAATACTTCAAGCAGCAATGGGTTTACAACAATTAGCTCAAGTACGCGCTCGTCACCTCACATACGAGGCATTCAAATATTCAAAGATCATGTCCTAAGGGGAAAAGGTCCCCCACACAAGGTTAGACAAGCCACTTACCTCGAACTGGCTCAATATCACTAGGAACCACGCATTTGCAACGAGTATCCGACTCCAAATGGCCCAAATCTATTCAATTCAATTACATATCGTAAATAATATTGCAAACAACTGATTTCATTATTAAAATTAAAGCTAGGGCGCAAAAATAGGTAAAATAACCAAAATGCCCTTCCGGCCAACGCCTCGGAATCAAATAATTTTTATATTTTCAGAACCCTCGTACTCTCACGAATCCAACTATATAGAAATCTCCCAAATCAGAGGTCAATTGCTCACTCAAAACCCAATAGTTTGGTCTAAGAAGTTTTAACCAAATTCTTCAAGTTTTAACCTCAAATTCGAATTTTAATGATGGATTTAACTACAAAATGATGAAATATAACTAGAAGGGATTAAAGAAACGTTACCCACTAATTTCCTCTTCAAAATCCTCTGAAAATTGCCTTTAACCAAGCTCTCAATTGATTTTCCAACTTTTGAAACTTAACCCTCGATTCTACTATATTCTGAACAGTCATTTCCGCTTCTGCGGTCCCGCTTATGCAGAAAATCAATCGCTTCTGCGGTTTTCACTTAAGGGACCAAATTCTGCTTCTGCAGATATACAACCGCTCCTGCGGTACCGCTTATGCGGAAATATTGACCGCTTTTGTGGTTCCTGAGGGGGAGCCAATCTCGCTTCTGCGATGACCAAGGCCACTTCTGCGGTTCCCAAGCCGCAGAAGCAAAAAGATACTAGAAGCAGCAGAGCTGCTACTTTTCAACTTCCAAAATTTTTCGTTAACCTCCGGAATTCCACCCGAGGCCCACGGGACCTCGACCAAAAATACCAATACCACCTAATACCTTATTCAAACTTGTACTAATCTTGAAAACACCTGAAACAACACCGAAAACCCGATTTAATCAATGATTCAAGCCTAAGAACCTCAAAAATCTAACCAAAACGCGTCCAAATGACCTGAAATTTTGCACACACATCCTAAATGACAGGACGGAGCTACTTCAACTTCTGGAATTCCATTACGACCCTCGAATCAAAAATTCACTATCGGACCGGAAACTTCAAAATTACAAACTTCGTCATTTCAAGCCTAAATGAGCTACGGATTTCCAAAATACATTCCGAACACGCTCCCAACCCCGAATTTACCTAACAGAGCTAACCGAACCATCGGATTTCCATTCTGAGGCTGTCTTCACACTGTTCCAATTACGGATCATTTTTCAACTCTTAAGCTCTCATTTAGGGACTAAGTGTCCCAAAACACTCTAAATCCTAACACCGAACGTCCCAGCAAACCAAAATAGCAAAAATGAACTTAGGGGAAGCAGTTAATAGGGGATCGGGGCATAAATTCTAAAAACGACCGGTCGGGTCGTTATATCCTCCTACACTTAAACATTCGTTCGTCCTCGAACGAGCATAGAGAACATACCTGAAGTAGTGAAAAGATGAGGGTACTGGCTGCGCATATCCTGCTCGGTCTCCCAAGTCGCCTCCTCGGCCGGCTGACCCCGCCACTGAACCTTCTCTGAAGCTATGCTCTTTGACCTCAAATTTCTGACATGCATGTCCAATATAGCCACTAGCTCTCTACATAGGATAGATCCTTGTCCAACTGGACTGAACTGAAATCCAACACGTGTGACGGGTCACCATGATATCTCCGGAGCATCGAAACATGGAATACCGGGTGAACTCCGGCTAGGCTAGGAGGTAAGGCAAGCTCATAAGCAACCTTCCCAACTCGCCTCAAGATCTCAAAAGGGCCAATAAACCTCGGACTCAGCTTCCCTTTCTTCCCAAACCTCATGACGCCTTTCATAGGCGAGACCCGAAGCAGAACCCGCTCACCAACCATATATGAAACATCACGAACCTTCATGTCTGCGTAACTCTTTTGTCTGGACTGGGCTGTACGGAGTCTATCCTGAATCACCTTAACCTTCTCCAATGCATCCTGAACCAACTCTGTACCCAATAGCCTGGCCTCACCCGGATCAAACCAGCCCACCAAATATTTACACCTCCTACCATATAAAGCCTCATACGGCGCCATCTGAATGCTGGACTGATAATTGTTATTATAAGCAAACTTCGCCAATGGTAAGAAATGATCCCAAGACCCTCCAAACTCAATCACACACGCACGGAGCATATCCTCAAGAATCTGAATAGTGCGCTTGGACTGTCCGTCCGTCTGGGGGTGAAATATTGTGCTCAACTCCACCCGAGTACCTAACTCCTGCTGCACGGCTCTCCAGAACCATGATATAAACTGAGTACCTCTGTCTGAAATGATAGAAACTGGAATACCATGAAAACGGACGATCTCCCTGATATAAATTTCCCCCAACCGCTCCGATGAATAAGTGCTACACACAGGAATGAAATGAGCGAACTTGGTCAGCCGATCCACAATGACCCAAATGGAATCAAACTTCTTTAAGGTCCGTGGGAGTCCAGATACAAAGTCCCTGGTGATACGCTCCCATTTCCACTCCGGGATCTCTATCTACTGAAGCAACCCACCCGAACGCTGGTACTCATACTTCACCTGCTGGCAGTTGAGGCATCTAGACATATAACCAACTATATCCTTCTTCATCCGCTTCCACCAATAGTGCTGCCTCAAATCCTGATACATCTTCGCAGCACCCGGATGGATAGAATACCGCGAACTATGGGCCTCTGCTAGAATCAACTATCAAAGACCATCAACATTAGGCACACAAATCCGCCCCTGCATCCTCAATACCCCACCATCCCCGATGGTCACATCTCTGGCATCACCACGCCGGACCCTGTCCTGAAGGACAAGAAAATGAGGGTCATCATACTGCCGCTCCCTGATATGGTCAAATAGGGAAGACCGAGAAACCACACAGGCTAGAACCCGACTGGGCTCCGAGAGATCCAATCTCATGAACTGACTGGCTAGGGCCTAAACATCCATTGCCATCGGCCTCTCTGAAGCTGGTAAATATGCCAAACGACCCAAACTCTCTGCCCGGCGACTCAAGGCATCTGCCACCACATTGGCCTTGCCCGGGTGATACAGGATAGTGATATCATAATCCTTAAACAGCTCTAACCATCTCCTCTGACGCATATTCAGGTCCTTCTGCTTGAGTAAGTGCTGCAAACTCTGATGGTCGGTATAGATCTCACAAGGCACCCCGTGCAAATAATGACACCAGATCTTTAAGGCATGAACAATAGCAGCTAACTCAAGGTCGTGGACAGGGTAATTCTTTTCATGTATCTTCAACTGTCTGGACGCGTAGGCAATCACCCTACCGTCCTGCATCAACACCGCTCCAAGTCCAACCCGTGAGGCATCACAATAAACTGTATAAGACCCCGAACCGGTAGGCAGCATCAAGATTGGGGTTGAAGTCAAAGATTTCTTGAGCTTTTGAAAGCTTGCCTCACACTCCCCTATCCACCGAAACGGGGTACCCTTTTGGGTCAATCTAGTCATAGGGGCCACAATCGATGAAAACCCCTCCACAAAGCGACGGTAATAACCCGCCAAGCCAAGGAAACTGAGAATCTCTGTAGCTGAGAAGGGCCTGGGCCAACTCTGCACGGCCTCCACCTTCTTCGGATCCACCCGAATGCCCTCACTCGATACCACGTGGCCTAGGAATGCCACAGAACTCAACCAAAACTCACATTTTGAGAACTTTGCATCTAATTTCTTCTCTCTCAGGGTCTAAAGCACTGTCCTCGGGTGCTGCTTATGATCTTCCCGACTCCGGGAATACACCAGAATATCATCAATAAAAACAATAACGAATGAGTCAAGATATGGCCTGAATACACTGTGCATCAAATGCATAAAAGCTGCTGGGGCATTAGTCGGCCCAAATGACATAACAAGGAAATCGTAATGACCATACCGAGTCCTTAAGGCAGTCTTCGGGATATCTGGCTCCCTAATCTTCAACTGATGGTAACCTGAGCGCAAATCAATCTTGGAAAACACATGTGTGCCCTGAAGCTGGTCAAACAGATCATCAATACGAGGCAAAGGGTAACGGTTCTTCACTGTAACTTTGTTCAACTAGCGATAATCAATGCACATACGTATAGAACCATCCTTTTTCTTCACGAACAAGAAAGGAGCACCTCACGGTGAAATACTGGGCCGAATAAAACCCTTACCAAGCAATTCCTGCAATTGATCCTTCAACTTCTTCAACTCAGGAGGAGCCATGCGATACGGAGGAATGGAAATGGGTTGATTGCCTGGCAACAGATCAATGCCAAAATCAATGTCTCTATTGGGCGGCATGCCCAGAAGATCAGCTGGAAACACATCAGGGTAATCCCGTACCACTGGAACAGAATCAACAGAAGAGGTATCAACACTAACATCTCTCACATAAGCCAAATACACGGCACACCCCTTCTCAACCATGCGCTGAGCTTTAAGAAAAGAGATAACTCTACTGGGAGTGTGATCTAAAGTACCACTCCACTCAGTACGCGGAATACCTGGCATAACTAGCGTCACGGTCTTGGCGTGACAATTAAGAATAAAATGATAGGGCGATAACCAATCCATGCCCAGAATAATATCAAAGTCAACCATATCGAGTAATAATAAATCCACTCTGGTCTCAAAACCACGAATAGTAACCAAACATGACCGATAAACACGGTCCATAACAAGAGAATCTCCTACAGGAGTAGAAACATAAACGGGGGCACTCAAAGAATCCTGAGGCACACCCAAATGTGGAGCAAAATAAGAAGACACATAAGAATAAGTAGAGCCTGGATCGAATAGAACCGATACCTCTCTGTGACAAACCAGTATAATACCTATGATGACGGAATCGGAGGCAACAGCCTCAGTGCGAGCAGGAATACAATAATATCTGGCCCGATCCCTCTCTCGAGGGCGACCTCTACCTCCCGACCTCCACCCCAGGCTGGTTGGGCAGGTGGGGCAGTAGCTGGAGCTGTGACCATGGCCTGAGAACTCTGAGGAGCACGCTGTGGCTGAGTAGTCTGTGGAGGTGCACTCCTCCCAAGTCTAGGGCAATCCCTTACCACATGACGGGTGGCACCACATACATAACAAGCTCTGGGAGGACGTGGTAGCTGTGACTGACTGGGGCTAGGCCTACTGGACTGACCTCTAGAAGCACCCCGCGCAGGGGGAGCGCTAGAAACTGGAGGTGCATAGTAAGGCTCCTGAGGTATAGGCGGAGCTGGAGTACTGCCGGCTGCTGGTAAAGCTGAATGTACAGGGCGACCCGAATAACCTCTACCATAACGACCTGCTGATAGGGTACGGGCACCAGAGTAGTGGCCTGACTCTCGAGACCTCTTGGCCTCCCTCTCTCCTTGCTCCCTGGCGAGCATACCCTCAATCCTCCTAGCAATGCTCACTACCTGCTGATAAGGAATGTCCATCTCCAACTCTCGATCCATGCTAGATCTGATGGGCGGAATAAGGCCCCCAATGGACCTGCGAACCCTCTATCGAACTGTGGCAACCAAAGCCGGTGCATGCCTGACCAACCTGGTATAACAGATGGCATACTCTGAGACTATCATAGCACCCTGGCACAAATGCTCAAACTCTGCGCGCCATGCATCCCTAAGACTCTGGGGGAGAAACTCTCTGATAAATATGTCTAAGAACTGGGTCCAAGTTAGTGAAGCAGCCTCGACTGGATTTTCTAACTCATAAGTACCCCACCAATCATAGGCGGCTCCCCGAAGCTGAAAATCAGTGAAAGAAACCACGCTGGACTCCACTATGCACATACTGCGAAGAATACGATGTCACTCTTCCAAAAATCCCAAGGCATCATCTGATGCTAGTCCACTAAACACCGGAGGATCATATTTCTTGAACCTCTCAAGTCTACGTTGCTCGTCCTCTGAAGCAGCTGACCCATCCTCGGGCTGAACTAGTGCTGCAGGCGGTAAAGGAATAATCTTCGGAGCCTGCTAAACCTGCACTCATTGCTCAGGAGTGCGGACGGCAGGAATCTGTGCTCCTCCCTCGGCCTGGGACGTGGCTGCAGCAAGGGGAAGCAACCCTGACTGAGCCAAAGTGGTGTACATGCTCATGAACTGAGCTAAATTCTCCTGGAGCGCTGGATTAGTAGTGGCAGTAGTAGGTGTGCCAAGTGCCTGGGCTCCGACTAGATCTGCTAGTGGTACCTCGGCAGCAGCTCGCGCGGGTGCTCTGGCTGCACCGCGTGCGCATTCTCGACCTCTACCCCGGCCCCGGCCCCGGTCTCTGATGGCTGCAGCAGGGGGCACGGGTGCCTGGCCATCTCGTGTAGCACGTGTCCTCACCATCTGTGAGAGAATAGAAGATAGAAGTTTAGAATTGATGTCAAAAATATCGCATGACAAGGAATTCAATGAAATGAAGATTTTTTCCCTAAACAGTTACATAGCCTCACGTAGATAAATACAGACGTCTCCGTACCGATCAGCGAGACTCTAATAAACCGGCCTGTGTTCCGTGACTCCTATGATCCTAGAGCTCTGATACCAACTTGTCACGACCCCAGTTCACCCTCCATGAACATGACGTGATGACACCTAGTTCCTACAACTAGGTAATCCTAACAATGCGGAAATTTAATACAACTTGCAGAATAATTACTTAAAACTGAACACATGTAAAATAATGACTGCATATAAGGCCGCTCAGCCTATACAACCCAAAAGAAATGCGGAAGTCTACAACTCAATCCCAAAATCCGGAAACTCACGGGAACAATATGCTAATAGAAACGTAAAATACTGCTCTAACTCCAGAATATCTAAACAACTGAGAGAAAGGAATAAACTAGATACTAAAGCTACAACAGAATAGAGACTCCTGGTCTGCGGACGCGGCAGATATACCTTGAAGTCTCCGTATAACTCCCCGCCTCAAGGATAGTGCGCCTGAGTAGAGGTACCTGGATAATCTGCACATGAAAAACATGCGCAGAAGGGCATGAGTACACCACAGCGGTACTCAGTAAGTGCCAAGCCTAACCTCGGTTGGGTAGTAACGGGGAAGGTCAGGGCCCTACTGAGATAAAACATAATAAATAATAAGATAACGAAAAGAGTTTAAATAAAGTCTACAACAAGATTCTAAACCAGATAAATAAGGAAGAACAGTAATAGAAAGCAAAGGTAACAATACAAGGAATACTGCTCTCAACAAGGAATATAGCCGGGGATCTCTTGGTATCCCGAGGATCTCTTGGTATCCTCATCATATACACTGGGGATCTCCCGGTATCCCGAGGATCTCTTGGTATCCTCAATAAGTAAGCCGGGGATCTCTTGGTATCCCAATATATAGAAATACATGTATCGGGGATCTCTTGGTATCCCGCGCCCTCAATCCAGAATATATCAAGTACAGGGGGATCTCCGGGAAGCCGTCCTGTAGTCCCAAATTAAACACACAACAACAACAACTCAAAATCTCAGAATAAATGCTAAAATCAGTACAAGTAATAGTAATTTCTAGCCTAACATGCTTCACAGAATACAAATAGTACAGTTAAACAATTAAGCAAGTAAGTCAGCTAAACATGCTTCTCTAAGCTAGCACAGGTTTAAACTTACAGTCTAAAATGAACAAGTAAATAGGAAATCTCAATTTAAATACTTCAAGCAGAAACAAGTTTACAACAATTAGCTCAAGTACATGCTCGTCACCTCACATATGAGGCATTTAAATATTCAAAGATCATGTCCTAAGGGGAAAAGGTCCCCCACACAAGGTTAGACAAGCCACTTACCTCAAACCGGCTCAATATCACTAGGAACCCGCCTTTGCCATGAGTATCCGACTCCAAATAACCCAAATCTATTCAATTCAATTACATATCGTAAATAATATTGCAAACAACTGATTCCATTATTAAAATTAAAGCTAGGGCGCGAAATAGGTAAAATGACCAAAATGCCCTTCCGGCCAACTCCTCGGAATCGAATAATTTTTACATTTTCAGAACCCTCGTACTCTCACGAGTCCAACCATATAGAAATCTCCCAAATCGGAGGTCAATTGCTCACTCAAAACCCAATAGTTTGGTCTAAGAAGTTTTAACCAAATTCTTCAAGTTTTAACCTCAAATTCAAATTTTAATGATGGATTTAACTACTAAATGATGAAATATAACTAGAAGGGATTAAAGAAACGTTACCCACTAATTTCCTCTTCAAAACCCTCTGAAAATCGCCTTTAACCGAGCTCTCAATTGATTTTCCAACTTTTGAAACTTAACCCTCGATTCTACTATATTCTGAACAGTCATTTCCGCTTCTGTGGTCCCGCTTATGCGAAAAATCAACCGCTTCTGTGGTTTTCACTTAAGGGACCAAATTTCGCTTCTGCGGATACACAACCGCTCCTGCGTTACCGCTTATGCGGAAATATTGACCGCTTCTGCGGTTCCTTAGGGGGAAACCAATCTCGCTTCTACGATGACCAAGGACACTTCTGCGGCTCCGCTTCTGTGATTCCCAAGCCGCAGAAGCGAAAAGATACCAGAAGCAGCAGAGCTGCTACTTCTCAACTTCCAAAATTTTTTGTTAACCTCCCGAATTCATCCCGAGGCCCCCGGGACCTCGACCAAAAACACCAATACCACCTAATACCTTATTCAAACTTGTACCAATCTTGAAAACACCTAAAACAACACCGAAAACCCGATTTAATCAATGATTCAAGCCAAAGAACCTCAAATTTCTTCCAAATACGCTTTCGATAAAAAACCTAACCAAAATCCGTCCGAATGACCTGAAATTTTGCACACACATCCCAAATGGCAGGACAGAGCTACTGCAACTTCCGGAATTCAATTCCGACCCTCGGATCAAAAACTCACTATCGGACCGGAAACTTCAAAATTACATACTTCGGCATTTCAAGCCTAAATGAGCTACGGATTTCCATAAAACATTCCGAACACGCTTCCGACCCCGAATTTACCTAACGGAGCTAACGGAACCATCGGATTTCCATTCCGAGGCCGTCTTCACACTGTTCCGATTACGGACCATTTTTTAACTCTTAAGTTCTCATTTAGGGACTAAATGTCCCAAAACACTCTAAATCCTATCACCGAACGTCCCGGCAAACCAAAATAGCAGAAATGAACTTAGGGGAAGCAGTTAATGGGGGATCGGGGCATAAATTCCAAAAACGACCGACCGGATCGTTACAAATTGTAATTCAGTCATATATTGATTTCATAAATATTTGGAATATTGTTGATTGTTTAACTAGAAATAGAATTCTTATTTAATATTTGTTGTCAAGACCCTTTATTGGATTTGAATCACTTGTTTAATGATTAGAAGTTAATTTTTGCTTTTGTTTTAGAAGAAATTTAACCGTAGACCAAGTTAAAGGAGTTTGAGAAGCATTTTACATTGGAGCATTAGGGCATGTTATGACTTTATCAAATATAGGTTTTGAAGATTCAGAGAGTCAAGAACTAGGAAGTCATGAGAGTAATTCTCAATGTCGTAACGTGGTATGAAACTTTTTACTGTAACTTAAATATGTAATATTTTTTACTTTAGTCTTATCGATGAATTGTTTTTTTAAAAAATAAAATAAAATTGAATAGTTGTAGGAGCAGGGGCGTATGCAAAATTTTTTTTAAGCGGTGTCGAAAATTTTAAAAAGTGAATAAATAAACAAATATAACATAGATGCTATATTAAAAAAAGATTTAATTTATATCAATAAAATACAATATATTATAATATTATAACTTTCTCGACGAGTTTTTACTTTTTGAAAGTTATTCATAAAGCGTCATAGTAATATATATATATATATATATATATATATATATATATATGTGTGGTGTCGACAAGCAGCTTTGGGGTGAAGACGTTAACGAATTCAAACCAGAAAGGTTTAAAGATGACGTGTACCGTGGATGCAAACACAAAATGGGATTCTTGCCTTTTGGTTTTGGAGGAAGAATGTGGCACTGGTTTTGAAGGAATAATATGCATTGGAAGTAATCGAAAGGCTGATCAATGGTATTGAAGGCCTAAAGCCAAGACGTAATAGAGGTCTTAAACTTGTTTAATAATTTTAGATATTTTTTGTTGAAGTTTATTCGTTTTATTTTTTGAGATGCAATTTCATCTATAACCAACCTCTTTAATCTTTGTTGAAACATTATTAACCTTTGATAAGTTTTTATTAGGTTTAATTTTTAATTTTTTCTTTTCACATGACCGTCAACATAACTCACTATTTGCCTCCCAAAGTAACAATCATGTAGGAATTTGAATTTACAACGATGATAAATATTTTAGGATCTAATTAGCTTGAAGCGTGTGTTCAGAGATCTTGAAAGAAAATATCTTACAAAGTTAGAGTTGTAAATAATATTTATTCAAGTTGGAGTAACAAGAACTAGGAAGTAATTACAAATTTA
>MU696001.1:7109-33618 GCA_026770625.1 Nicotiana glauca | reverse complement strand
AAAAGAAAAAATAACAACCGAGTAAAATCTCAGTAGTGAGATTTGGGGAAGGCAATGTGTACGCATACCTTATTCCAACTCCAAAAAAAAAATAACATAAAATATAAAAGGAATTTATACATTCCTATGTCACGTAGAAAACTATATTACCTTCAATTTTTACCTTTAATAAGTGGAAGTACTTCTAATTCGTACGTATACTTTTTCTCTCTTCTCCGGTCTCTCTCTCTGCTCTTCTTTTCTTTTCATGTATCCTGTTCTTTTTACTTTGTAGAAGAGAATTAGATTCTCGTGTTAGTAAAATTGGTTAGTAATTAATGATGCTTAATTTTTACTCTATAGTAGAGATGGGATTTTATTTTTGAATTTTTGGATCAAATTGTAATGCAGTCATATATTGATTTCATAAATATTTGGAATATTGTTGATTGTTTAACTAGAAATAGAATTCTTATTTCATATTTGTTGTCAATACCCTTTATTGGATTTGAATCATTTGTTTAATGATTAGTGTAACGACCCGACCGGTCGTTTTGAGACCTAGCGCATCGTTCAGCAGTCTGAGGTCATGAGCAGCTTTAAGTGTTATAACTTGTACGTATGGTCGGAATTGAACTTCGGGAAGTTCGGAGTTGATTTGGAAAGAAAATTCTCATTTCGGAAGCTTAAAGTTGGAAGAATTGACTAGGATTGGATTCTTGAGTAAACGACCTCGGAATCGGAATATGAAAGCTCCAACAGGTTCGTATGTTGATTTCGGACTTGGGCGTATGCCCTGAGTGGGTCTTGGACGACCCGGGAGCATTTTGGCGCCTATTGTAAAAGTTAGCATTTTGGAAGAAATTTCATAAGTTTGGCTTGAAGTGCATTTCAGTGTTATCGATGTCCGTGTGGGATTCTAAGTCTGTGAATAGCTCTGTATGGTGATTCTGGAGTTGGGAGCACGATCGAAAGTGAAATAGGAGGTCCGTAGGTCATTTTGGATCCATTTGGCTAAAGATAGAAATTTAAAGATTTTTTAGAAGTTTGATCGGAAGTGGACTTTTTGATATCGGGGTCGGAATCTGATTCCGAAAGTTGGAGTAAGTCCGTAATGTCTAATATGTCTTGTGTGCAAAATTTGAGGTCAATCGGACGTGATTTGATAGGTTTAAGCATCGAAAGTAGAAGTTGGAAGTTCTAGAGTTCATAAAGCTTGCATTGGGGGTTGATTCATGATTTTAGCGGTGTTTGATGTGATTTGAGGCCTCGAGCAAGTTCGTAATGTGTTTTGGGACTGGTAGGAATGATCGATTGGGGTCGCGGGGGGTCCCGGGGGCCCTGGGTGGATTCTGGATGGTTAACGGATCAAATTTGGAAGTTGAAGAATAGCTAAGGGTATGCTGCTTCTGTCATAACCGTATCTGCGGATCTAGGACCGCAGATGCGGTCAATCCACCGCAGAAGCGGATTTTTGGTCAGGGGCTCGTGGACTGCAGATGCGGTCAAGGTTCCGCAGAAGCGGGACCGCCTCTGCAGAAGGCTGGTCGCAGAAGCGGAAAAGGGGCAGCTTGGGAGGACCGCAAAAGCGGTATTTTAACCGCATCTGCGGAACCGCAGAAGCGGTCAAGGGACCGCAGGTGCAGAAATTGCTGAGGCAGCGAGGTCCTTTAAGATCCGGGGTTGGGTTCATTTCAAGCCTATTTTCTTCCATTGGAGCCGATGGGAAAAAACTTTGAGGTGCCATTTTCATCACTCATCATGAGGTATGTAATTTATGCTAACTTTGAGTTAAATACAAAGTTTATATATGGATTTAGACTTGGAAAATTGAAGAAAACTTGAGGTTTGAGGGAAAACCTAGAAAACTAGTATTCTTGGATTTTGACCACAATTTCGGGTATGGAATTTAGAGAAAATCATTTATTTGAGTTCGTGAGGCCATGGGTAATCTTTATCTTCGAAAAATTTTGAATTCCGGGCACGTGGGCCCGAGGGCATTTTTGTCAACTTTCCGATCGAGGTTAGGAATTATTATAAATTGGATTATAATAAGTAACTTAGCATATATTTATGGATTTACATAATTATTGGCTAGTTTTGGAGTATTGTGCATCGATTCGAGTCTTCGAAAGGGCGTGGAATGCCGGTTATGGATCTTCGGTGTGAGGTGGGTCTCCTTTATAACCTTGTAATAGGGAATTGTCCCCATAGGTGAAATAATTGATTATGTGCTCCTATTTGTAGGGGCTACGTACGAACGAGGTGACGAGAGCCCGTGCGTAGCTACTATTATGCTATTGTCCGGGTAGTTAGAACCCAAAAGCATGCTATACTTGGATTAATTACGAACTTATTGATAGCTTGAATTGCTTAAATCACATCGAATTAGTAAACGAATTTCTAAACAGATAAAACTTCATTTTCTTAGATGCTTAAAGAGGATTTGTTTTCATCGGATAATTACTCCGTGTGGACTTCTTGATTGATTGTCTGTGTGCTTATTTATGGAACGGGCCGAACGTCTCGGCAGATTAAATAGATGCATCTATAGGCGCGTCGTCGACCCTCGGCAAGTGCACAGTTTACATTTCTGTTGGAGTGGGCCGTCGACCTCGGCATAATATGCGCATGCTTGCATTGCTTATCCTGAAACTTATTGAAGTTGATATTGTAAGCACGTGATTTTTGCCCTATATGAAATACTCCGATAAAAATTCCAAGAAAATAGATTTTTCTTACTTATTTGCCATTTTTAGGAATTTTATAGATTTTTATTAATTGAAAAATACCAAAATATCACGCATAGCATTTAGGCCTTACTTTTATATTTTTAGGATTAATCGATAGTTACTTGTTTTATAAAAATTAAATATCACAAAAAATGCTTCATTTTTACACCTTTCCTTTTTATTGATTTTTCTCTTTTAATTTAGGATTAAGTAGCTTTATAATTTTTATAGTTAGTATAATTTTATATATTTTTTAGGATTTTTAATTCTAGGATTTTCTTTTTTAATAAAAAAAAGATAAAAAGAAAATTGGGAATAAAAAAGAAGAATTGGAAGAACCTTCCCTCACATGAGACCTTCCCAAAAATATTTCCCCCCAAAGACTTTTTCCCATATGAGACCTTCCCCCAAAATATTTCCCTCCAAAAGACCTTCCCCCACACAAGACCCCCTCCACATTAGAAAACACCATATATATATATATATATACACACACACACACACACCCCTAAAATAAAAAATCACAGATGGAGCCGCCACACACACCCAGCGATCCACCTCCATTCTCTCATCTGCTTCAACTTTGTTTCAATTCAACATCCTCTTAACAAAAAATAAAGCAGCAATACAATCGCATAGGCTTGGAATTGGAAATGAAATAGAAAAGAGAACGGATTTTTGGGTGAAACTGTAGCGAAAAGCAGGGGTTTTTCTTCTTTGATGTTCTTTGTTCTCCATAACTCCATTATCTTCCCATTGTTAGCTTCACGTCGAAACTCCGAGGGTGTCCGTTCGAGGTCTTGTTCGAGGTTTCGAGTTCCGTCATCGACGAGGTTCCTGTTCTGGGTTCTATTGATGGAGTTTCATTTTTAATAGATTGATACTCCTCTGTACAGATTTGCTTAGCAATATTAAAGGAAGCGTACTACTTTGAGGTCCATTCTTATCTTCTTCTTTTTTCCTTGTTTTCCAACTTTTATTAGCTTATATGTCTATTTTGTTTAGTTGCTGTTGAGTTGACAATTTTTTATACCTCCTGTTTGTTAAAGCTTTCAAATATAGGCTTCAGTTGGTTTACATAAAACTTACAAATTTAGTTCAGATTGTTGAATATGGTCTCTTGGTTCCGTGTTACGTGAGATTTGTCATACTCTTTGTTTACAATTGCTTGGGTGTGAATTATGTTGCCTTAATCCTGTTGCTTTTTATACTTTTTCACATTGTACCACGTTCCAATATTGTCAATATTTAGTGAAGATTAACTAATATTGTTTGGAGTAATCAACCCATTAAGTTGTAAATAATTCATAGTATTTGCTGACAATTTAAAGAGATGATTACAACTCCATATCTATAGCTCTTGGCCTTACAATAATCTCAAAGATTAGGAAAATAATTCAAATGCGCTAGTTGCTTTAGGCGCGATTAATAAGCCATTGCGATTACGAGTATGGTTCCCGTGGTGTAGTTATAATACTTAATTTTGAATTAGTTTTAAATATGAACATCCGTTGTTTACTTTAGTTGAGTGAAACCCTTTGAAATTAGAACCGAGGTGTGCCATTTAGTTGAATTTCCCATGGCCCTCGCAAAGTTGAAAAATGCGAAATTGCTTTAGGCGCGTTAGTTTAATAAACTACTTTCCTAAACTCGGGTGCACATTTATGCAACCCAAATCCAAATCCCAAAACGTTGAATAAGAATGTGTCGAGGATACGAGTGCATTTCATATGACGTGATCCAAAAATACGTTTTTTAAACGACGTTCACTTTCTTAAATTTTTTTTAACTAAAAGCGGTTAAATAATTCTAAAATTGCACTATAGGATGACATGTATAAAAATCAGATTTTAGCCATTTATAATAATTTAAGCGACCGTGCTAGAACCACGGGATCCGGGGGTGCCTAACACCTTCCCTCGGGTCAACAGAATTCCTTATTCAGAATTTCTGGTTCGCAGACTCCAATTGGGAAATCGAAATTTTTCTCGATTTGGGATTCAAGATAAACCGGTGACTTGGGACACCAAAATCCAAACCTATCCCAAGTGGCGACTCTGAATTGAATAAATAATCCCATTTTGAATAATGTCACTTTAAATGGAAAAACTCCCTTATACATTTACCCTTCGGGGTAGGTGTGTAAAAAAGGAGGTCTGACAGCTCTGGCGACTCTGCTGGGGACACGAACCCAGAATGTCGATTCTGGGTTCAACAATTCGAGCTTAGTATAATTGTTATATTTGGCTTTATATGATTTCTTCTACATGTTCCATGCTATATGTGCTAAATGTTTTACCGCTTTGATATTGGTTGAAATTGTATATATAAACTGTCGCGAATCCCTTCCTCTCTCTGAGTCTTCTACATCATGGAGAAGGGTGCACTTCGTGTAGCTTCTCTTCTGTTTAGAGTTTTTCCCAATTTAGAATGAGGTTAGATAAGTTGCTAAGCCGGCGGAGCTTCTGTATCCCCGGTACGATGCCTCCCCCTCGGCTCGAGTTGTTCGCTCGGGTAAGCCAGGTCTAGATCAATAAACCTAGGGTTTAAACCTAGAAGAACAAAAACTCATACCGGATCCCTAGTAGGACGTTTGTTTGCATCATGTGCGTTTGACTTAGGGGACTTAACACAGGGGTTGGGTCCGTCTAGGACAGGTGACCTGAAATGAATTGACCATCCTGATGCATCTTACGTGCTACTTGCGCATTTATTTGCTCGGCTTTGCATATTGATCGGCTTGTCTAAATGAGTGAAAAGTGAGAAATAAGCAGTGATTAGGACTAAGTGAGGGTAACCATTTGTTTTGAAAAAACCAATGCCCAAATAGTACCGAAATGCTGCCGGATTTTTTAAAATAAAAACAAATGGAAAAGAGAAAATATTTGAAAAATAGAAAGAAAATTGTTGTTCAAAAAATAGTTTTGATTTTGGCAAATCTGCCCGAACTACGCTGGTTTGATTCTCACCGGATGTGAGATACGTAGGCAACCCCCATCGTGTCCAACCTCCCTTTTGCAAAAATAGCCCAAAAAATATCAAAATTTTTTGCCATAAATAAGTCGGGTGATGTCATTCTTATTAAAATAAGCCGAATGTCCCCAAAAGGGCGCCGGAAGGCTGTTTTTGCAAGAACAGCCACCCTGAGTCATTTTTAAACAGTTGGCAGGCACAGTATCTCCCTACCGGAAGTGCTAAATGGTCGTATCTGCAAAACCGGGTCTCTGTGGGCTTAAATAAAAATTTTGAAAAAAAAATAGCCACTTTTTCCTTTTAGGTCAAAATAAATCATTAAAATACTCCTTAGATGTCTTTCTTTCATAAATAAAAATTTTGAATTTTTTTTTTGTGCTTAAAATCCAAAATATTTTCGTAAAAGTCCCCCTTCCGAAAATTAAGAAGCAACTTTCAAAGTCCAAAAAAAATATATATATTTTCTTTCGTGTTAGAAAAAGAGAAAATAAATGCAAACAAAAATATTTCTTTTACTTCTAAAATTTCCAAGTTCCAATAAAAAGAAAAGGACTTTTTAGAAGTCTTTCTTTCAAAAAACAAAAAGAAAAATCAGAAATCAAAATCAAAAATATTTTCTTTAAAACATTTCTCTCAAAAATTCCAAAAAAAAAAAGTTAGTTAGCTTATTTTATTTTGCAAGAACTACGCTTGGTCTGATTCATGCGGGGTCATGGTACGTAGGCAATCTACATAAGATTCGACCGTAATCCTAGGAAAAAGAGAAAAAGAGAAATACGAGGAAATAAATAAAAGGAAAAAAACAAGAGAGAAAAGAAACACAAAAGAAGAAAATTAGGCATTGAGAGAAAAACCTTGGACAAAGAAAAGAAAAAGCAGAAAATGAAAATAGAGAAGCAGGAAAAGAAAATGAGAGAAAACAAAACAAAAAGAGAAAGAAAAGAGAAAAAGAGCAAAAGAAAAGCCGGGATGACGTATGTAACCGTGGCAAACATGTAGATATTCATTTAACTGTATAGGTGCATCACACTCCAATGTGCAGTCTTCTATCCGTTATTTGTTTCACACTAACCGTTGTTGCTGTCAATTTCCAGCTGAGTATTTTAGAAACCGTGGTTGGTTTGTGGTAAGCTGGCCTCACATCGATATTTCACCAGATCAAAAGGAAATACAGAGATGTCGTCTTAAGTGACTCTGCCTGCAATCCCCATACCCGAAGATATCCCAATCTCTAGGGTCCCGACCTCTGAATCCTTTACAGATGAAGAAAATCGGATATTGTGCCTGCGATTGATGAAAATGTGGGATGCTTGGAACAACGTAAAGGAACCCCCAAGCATTATCCCCGAATTCCCGAAGTTATTCCCTGGATCTGGAGGAGTTACCACTGTCCCCATCAGCCGCCCAAATATTCCTCTGGGGCAACCTACTATGACTGCTAACTTCTTCGAAACACCCTCTGAGGCTCACCCCCAAGTGTTCCCGTCTGGAATTGCTCCCAACATCTTCACAGCTCCACCATCCTCTGCGACAACCCAACCATCACTACCGAAGCATGATCTTGACCCCCCGGTCTTCACATTCCAGAATCCCGTCTTTCAGGTTGACCCTCCTCATTATCCTCAATATACCTACTCCCAGCCACCATATGAGCTTACGCCGGGGCAGGACAAGACCCCCAAGGCCCTAGAGCAGGATGATATGGAAAAGAGAATGAGAAGCCTCGAGCAAAGCTTGAAAAATATGCAAGGCTTTAGCGGGCAGAAGAGCGTCTCCTATACAGACTTGTGTATGTTCCCGCATGTACATTTTCCGTCAGGATTCAAAACAACAAAATTCAAAAAGTATGACGGACACGACGACCCCATTGCTCATTTGAATAAGTATTGCAATTAGTTAGGGGGGGCCGGTGGCAAAGAAGAATTGTTGATGGCATATTTCGAGGAAAGCTTAATTGGTATCGCTTCAGAGTGGTATATGGATCAGGATGTCTCGCATTGGCATATTTGGGATGATCTCGCCCGAGACTTTGTTCGACAATTTCAGTACAACATAGACATTGCGCCAGACAGGAACTCCCTGGCGAATCTAAAGAAAAAGCCCTCAGAGAGTTTCCGTGAATATGCAATTAAGTGGCGTGAACCGGCGTCAAGGGTGAAGCCTCCAATGGATGAGGTTGAGATGGTAACTGTTTTCCTACAGGCTCAGGAGGCAGATTATTTTCAAAATATGATGTCCGCCATGGGTAAGCCCTTCGCAGAGGCAATAAAAATTGGAGAAATGGTGGAAAATGGTTTAAAAACGGGCAGAATCTTGAACCAGTCGGCCGTAAGAGCAACCTCCCAAGCCATCCAAGGCGGGTCTGGGGGAATGGCTAAGGGCAAAAAAGAAAGAAGAAACAGTGATGGCAACATCGGGAGGAAGAAGGTACCAGGCTCCCAGACCGGTGTTCTCAGAAAGAGCCCCTCAGCACTATTACCCTCACATAGATATGACTTATGCTCCTCCACCTTATGCGGTAATGAATGCTCAACCTTTCGGCCGACCGCAACCACAAGCTAATCGAAACCCACCTCCATTCCAAAGAAACCAGCCTCCTTACCAAAACCAATATAATCCTCGACCACCACAAAATAACTTCCGCCCTCGGGAACCACCTAGACGACCAAATTTTACCCCAATTGGTGAACCCTACTCCAGTTTGTTCCCGAAGCTCGTCCAGATGAACCTACTACAGCCTATTCCCCAAAACAGGCCGAACCCAGAATCTTCAGCCTATCAACGAGGTGTCCATTGTGCCTATAATTCAGGAGCTGAAGGGCACGGTACTGACAACTACTGGACATTGAAAAAAGTTGTGGAAGATTCGATCGAACAAGGGAAAATAGTGTTGAGGGATGAAGAAGCCCCGAATGTTACCAATAACCCTTTGCCCGCTCACAACAACGGGCCGGTAATCCATATGATATGTGAAGATCAGGAATTTGATCCGGCCCTGAAAGCCATAATTGCTATTGCCAATGCCGAAAAGAAGCCCAGGGCAGCCCCGAAGCAGGAAAAAGGTGAGAAGAAGAATAAAGCTGTCAAAATTGAGCCTGAGAGGAAAACCGAGACAAAAGCAGAGCCGGTGCCTCCTAAACATAGGGTTCTCTATGTTTTGCGAGGTCGCCAAGAGAAACCACTAGTTGTGAGCACTCTGAGGAGGTATGAAGTGAAAAAGGGGACTCAGATGTATGTGCCGAAAGGGGCCTATATGGTGCGGGGGACAATTAAACCGCCTCGGTTGAGTGAGCCAGTGGTTATTGGACGCGCACCACAGAAGCCAATGACCGACCCCTCTGCAGTGCCATGGAGCCAGTGGTCCAGGAATAGTCCCTATTGAAAAATATTCAAATGTACAAGAGGTAAACAGCGCCACACGAAAGCGCTTTCCATCTAAGAAGCCGGTGAGCGCTGAAGAAGCAGAGGCCTTCTTTCAAAAAATACAGATGCCGGATTATGAAACGGTGGACCAAATGAGGAAATATCCTGAGCGAGTGTCACTTTTGTCATTAGTGACGAAATCCTCAGAGCATCAAAAGATTCTTATGAAAACCATGAATGAGGCATATGTGCCAATTGAAACGACAGTTGAACAACTTGAAAGAATGGCGGAAAGATTTTTCGCCGTCAATCAACTCTCTTTCAGCAAAAATGATTTGCCTCCAGAGGGAGCCGCTCACAATAAAGCCTTGCACCTGACTGTCAAATATGAGGGTTACTATATTAAGCGGGTCATGGTGGATGGAGGCTCGGGGGTTGACATCTACCCACTCTCCACTTTCCAAGGAATGGAAATAGGGACGGGAAGGATTCGTCCGAATAACATTTGTGTGAGAGCTTTCGATGGTGTTAAGAGGAATATCATCGGTGAAATAGATTTGATATTAACCATAGGCCCAGTGGATTTCGAGGTGACTTTCCAGGTGTTAGACATGGATACATCTTACAATTTTCTTCTAGGAAGGCCTTGGATCCATGCCGCAGGAGCCGTGCCCTCTACCCTCCACCAGATGGTGAAATTTGAGTATGAAGATCAGGAGATCGTGGTCCACGGGGAAGGTGAGCAGTCCATATATCGTGACCCATCTATCCCATGCCTGGAGGCGAGGGAAGGCAGTGAGCATATCGTCTATCAAGCCTTTGAAATTGTGGTAGCTGACCAGTACGAGGAGGGAAATCCGTGCCCTCAACCTTTCCTGTCTAATGCTTCAATCATGGTGGACAAAGAGATGATTAGACACGGTTTCAAACTAGGAAAAGGGTTGGGAAAAACTTTGCAAGGAATATTCGAGCCGGTAACTCTACCCACAGCAGAAAAGTATTTCGGAATAGGCTTCCACCCTACCTCAGATGATAAGAGATGGGCCAAAGAGAGAAAGAAGGAAGGATGGGTTCTGCCGCAACCATTGCCACATCTGTATGAGACCTTTGTCAAGCCTAAGTATGGCGAAGAGGGAAACGATGGAGTCTTCATGGCTGAGGAAATAGAAGATATTTGTGGAGCTATGAGGGAAATGCTTTATGAAACCAACATGGTCCAACCAGGGGAAGGGACTAGCACCGCTGAGGTGCTCTACATGGGACCGAATGCTAAACTCCAAAACTAGAAGGCTACGCCATCCTCGATCAGGCGGGAGTCCCGGTAGACTAGCCTTGTCGCCTTTTCTGCATCTCGAGTTGTTTCAGGGTGTAACTCGGATGTTTCTTTTAGTTTCTTATCTTTTAAATTCATGAATGTAAACCCTGTTATCTTTCCAAATTCCAAGAAATGAAATCAATATTTCATCGATCATTTTCTCTTTATTTTTCTGATTTTTGTTATTTTCCCTTTTTATCTTCTCTTTTCAGCTATAACAATGCGGCTTTAAATAACATGACATGCTTGCAGACTTCATGTCCAGACTCAAACACGCAGTCTAACTGCGAAATAATGAATCAAGAGCCGGAATATGACGAAGAAGAGGCTTTTAGGGAAATAAACTGAGAATTGGAACAATTTGAGAACAAACCTAAGCCAAATCTGAATGACACTGAACCAGTTAATATGGGAACTGCCGAAGAAATAAGGGAAACCAAAATAAGAATTCACACAGATGAGAAAACTTGAGATGCAATAATCTAACTCCTGTTTGAGTTTAAAGATGTGTTTGCTTGGTCGTATGACGACATGCCAGGACTGAGTGTGGATCTAGTGGTGCACAAATTGCCAATTTACCCCGATTGTCCTCCAGTACAGCAAAAGCAAAGAAAGTTTAAAACTGATATCAGTGATAAGATCAAAGAAGAAATCACAAAACAACTGAAGGCGGGGGTAATCCGAGTGGTCTGATATACTACATGGCTAGCCAATGTGGTTCCAGTGCCAAAGAAAGACGGGAAAACCCGGGTGTGTGTGGACTATCGAGATTTAAACAAGGCAAGCCCCAAAGACAATTTCCCTCTACTAACATCCACATCCTTGTTGATAACTGCGCCAAACATGAAATACAGTCCTTCGTGGATTGTTACGTAGGATATCACCAGGTGTTGATGGATGAAGAAGATGTCGAGAAGACAACTTTCACTACGCCCTAGGGTACCTACTGTTATCGGGTCATGCCATTTGGGCTAAAGAATGCCGGGGCAACCTACATGAGAGCCATGACTGCCATTTTCTATGATATGATGCACCAGGAGATAGAGGTGTAAGTGGATGATGTAATCATTAAGTCCCGAACTCAGAGTGACCACGTTCGAGACCTGAGAAAGTTCTTTGAACGGCTGCGCAAGTATGATTTGAAGCTAAATTCGGCCAAATGTGCCTTCGGGGTCCTATCAGGCAAGCTCCTGGGTTTTATAGTCAGTAGGAGGGGTATTGAGTTAGATCCAACGAAGATAAAGGCCATTCGAGATCTGCCTCCTCCGAGAACTAAGAAACACGTGATGAGTTTATTGGGTAGGTTAAACTATATTAGTCGGTTCATTGCTCAACTGATTACCACGTGCGAGCCCATATTCAAACTGTTGAAGAAAGATGCAGCAATCAAATGGACATCTGAATGTCAAGAGGCCTTCGACAAGATCAAGGAATATCTGTCAAATCCTCCGGTGTTGGTCCCACCTGAGCCAGGGCGACCTCTCTTCTTGTATCTGACGGTGTTGGAAAATTCTTTTGGCTGTATTCTTGGGCAACATGATATAACTGGCAAGAAAGAGCAGACGATCTACTATCTGAGTAAAAAGTTCACCGGCTATGAAGCTAAATACAATTTGTTAGAGAGAACTTGATGTGCTTTGATGTGGGTCGCTCAAAAGTTGAGACATTATCTTCAAGCCCACACTACGTACCTCATAACCAGGTTGGATCCTTTGAAATACATATTCCAGAAATTGATGCCCACTGGGAGACTGGCGAAATGGCAAATCTTGCTCACTGAATTTGACATAGTCTATGTCACTCGCACGACAATGAAAGCCCAGGCGTTGGCAGATCATTTGGCAGAAAATCCGGTTGACGAGGAATACCAACCATTGAGCACATACTTCCCAGATGAAGAGGTAAATTCAGTAGAAGCGATCTCGGAGGACACTCGTGCTTGGAAAATGTTCTTTGACGGAGCAGTAAATGCTAGAAGTGTAGGCATTGGGGCAATCTTGATATCACCCGATGGTCAGCACTACCCAGCTACAGCTAGGCTCCGATTCTTCTGCACAAACAATACAGCTGAGTACGAAGCTTGTATCATAGGCATGAATATGGCAATTGACCAAGATGTTGAAGATTTGTTGATCATGGGGGATTCGGACGTGATTATCCTGCAAGCCCAGGGAGAGTGGGAGACTCGAGATGTTAAGCTTATTCCCTATCGAAAACATGTAGAGGATCTCACCAAATGCTTCAAGTCGATAGAGTTCAGGTATATTCCTCGGTGTCACAATGAACTAGCTGATGCACTCGCCACTCTAGCTTCAATGCTGCCTTACTCGAGCAATGCTCATATTGATCCTCTGGAGATTCAAATCAAAGAAAAGCACGGGTATTGTAACGCGGTCGAGGTAGAACCCAGCATTCAGCCCCGGTATCATGATATCAAAAGATTTCTGAAAACACAAGAATACCCCGAGCAAGCCACTGGAGATCAAAAGAGAACCATTAGACGACATGCGAGTGGTTTCTTCTTAAGCGGTGATGTCTTGTACAAAAGGACCCCGGACCTCAATTTGCTAAGATGTGTTGACGCCGAGGAGGCCGGAAGAACTATGCATGAAGTGTACGTGGGAGAATGCGGACCTCATATGAATGGTTATGTGTTGGCAAAGAAAATTTGCGAGCAGGGTATTATTGGATAACCATGGAAAAGGACTGCTTCAGCTTTGTTCGGAAATGTCATCAATGCCAGGTGCACGGTGATTTGATTCATGCACCTCCAACAGAGCTTCATCCGATGTCAGCACCTTGGCCATTTGTTGTCTGGGGTATGGATGTCATTGGGTCAATTGAGCCAAAAGCTTCAAAGGGACATAGATTCATATTGGTTGCGATCGATTACTTCACAAAATGGGTCGGGGCCATCACTCTCAAGATGGTCACTAAGAAAGTTGTGGTAGACTTTGTGCACTCTAATCTCATCTGCCGCTTTGGCATTCCTACAACTATCATTATCGACAACGCTGCAAATTTGAACAGTCGTCTAATGGAAGAGGTATGTGAACAATTCAAGATAACACATAGAAACTCTACTCCCTATCGGCCGAAAGCCAATGGTGCCGTTGAAGCAGCAAATAAGAACATCAAGAAGATTTTGAGAAAGATGATCCAAAGCTCTAGGCAATGGCATGAAAAGCTGTCTTTTGCCTTACTCGGGTATCGTACCACAGTACGTACATCAATTGGAGCGACCCCGTACTTGTTGGTTTACGGAACTGAAGCAGTCATACCCGCGGAAGTAGAAATCCCTTCGCTTCGCATAATTGTTGAAGCAGAAATGGAGGACAGTGAGTGGGTTAAAACCCGGTTAGAGCAGTTGTCATTAATTGATGAAAAACGGATGGCCGCAGTTTGCCACGGGCACCAACAAAGAATGGCCCGCGCCTATAACAAGAAAGTGCGTCCCAGGAATTTTGAAGTGGGACAGCTCGTGCGCAGACGCATTCTCCCTCATCACCATGAATCAAAAGGAAAGTTTGCTCCTAATTGGAAAGGTCCATACATAATCCGAAAGATTTTGCCAAAAGGAGCACTGTATCTGGGAGACGTAGAAGGAAATGATCCTGAAACAACAGTCAATGCGGATACAGTCAAAAGGTATTATGTCTAGGCCTCCTGGTTTGATAGATTTTGTGTAATTGAGATGACGAAGGCTTTCTTTCTCGCTACCCCAAACACTATCAATCCTTTGTAAACCCTTTGAGCCGGATACCCTTCTTTGGCTACCCTCTTTGGAACCCGAAAGTTCAAAAAGAAAAAAAAAACAAAAAAAAAAAGAAAAGAAGAAAAACAAAACAAAAACAAAATTACCGCCTGAACTACGTTTGAATTGATTTCGAAAGGATACGTAGGCAGCCTCTCCCTGAGGTTCAGTCACACCAAAACAAAAATCCCAATTTCCCCAAAAACTGAAACTGGGGCAGATGATATAATGGTTCGACCGTGAATCCGCCAAAATGGTTCCAAAGTTGTAGTTCCGCCTAAAATCCTTTTACCTCAAAAACCTTGTCCAAGTCCTTCCGATCAATTGGCAAAGGCAGGGAAGTAGCAAACGTCATTGTTGGAATCCGATGCAATTCAAATTGAGAGAAATAAAATGAGAGAGTCTTATCGGTGAAAACCTTCGGGCACCATGAGGCGAGGGTGAGTAGAGAAAATGAAAATGAGAGATTCTGCCTAGTGAAAACTCGCAAAGAGCACTATCGGGCGACGGTGAGAAGAGAAATGAGAGAGGTCTATTGGCGAAAACCCGCAAAGGGCGCTGTCGACCGAAAAGAAGACATCTCACCACTAAAAGAGTCCTGGCAAGGTTCCCTGGTTTTGAAATGCGGATCAATGGGTTTACAAGAAGTTGGAAAGTTTGTATGGGTTGGGAGTCCAGTCCAAGAAGCATGTCATGTTCATTTGAAGCCAGCATGCACACCCTAGATAAGTCTTTCTTTCCCCCCGAAAGGGACGCTTCTCTTTAAACTCATCTGCTTGTCTTTCGTATATTTCTTCTTTGAATCCCTTTCGGTTTAACTCTGATTCCGGAATTACTGCAAAGAAAAGGCGGCAGGACTGGTTTCATAGGGCTCCGCCTGGCAAGAGCCGAAGAAAATGCCCAGCCTCAGCGAGTGCGTCAGTCCAATCCCGACTGACCATAGGGGTTGATGGTTTCAAAGTAAAGACATTTGAAAAGAAAGGAAGTCAAAGGCAAAGGTCCCAAGGGCAGAATAAAGTGAAAAAGCCAATGCCCACATGGGCGAGTCATAATGAAATCCTGAGAGTTGAACCTGGTCGGTTTGAAAGAGAGATTCACCCTCAAGGCCAACAAGCAGCAAAGTTCTCAACGGAAAAGGGGTCGGGATCAAGAAATTGGGATGATCAAGGACACATAACCAATTACCGTTTCAAAACTAATAAATTGTTCTTTGTTGAAAACAGGTTCCATTTAAAACAACCATGCAAGAAGCACGTGCAGCCCAAAAAGAAATGAAATGCGCAAGCGTTGAAACAGCTTTGCGGCAGGAAAACGACCAAAACGGAAGTGTTCCCCAATTTCTTTCGTGCGTTCTGCTAAATAAAAAGGAAACTATAAAAATAAGAAGAATAGAAGAAACAAAAAAAAAAGAAAAAAAAAGAAGAAAAAAAAATAAGATAAGAAATGAAAATCCCAAAAGAAAAATAAATCACAGTAGTATAGGAGCCTTTTCTTTCTAAATCCCGACCAGAAAACCGAGGATCTCCCGGCCAAAAAACCGAGGAGCTTTTTCTTTCTAAATCCCGGCCAAAAAAATCGAGGAGCTTTTTCTTTCCAAATCCCGACCAAAAAACCGAGGATATCCCGGCCAAAAAACCGAGGAGCTTTTTCTTTCCAAATCGCGGCTAAAAAATCGAGGATCTCCCGGCCAAAAAATCGAGGATCTCCCGGCCAAAAAACCGAGGAGCTTTTTCTTTCCAAATCCCGGCCAAAAACCGAAGATCTCTCTGCCAAAAAACCGAGGAGCTTTTTCTTCCCAAATCCCGGCCGAAAAAAAAACACCTGGATTCATCCATAAGGGTACACAATCCTGATTTGATCGCTTAGATATGTGTCACAACTAACTCACAAAATTTTCCTAGTGAAAACTGGGGCAGAAAATTTCGTTCGTTTGTTTGTTCTGGTACCTTAAGCAGGTCGACCTCAAGACATAGGGTGCGAGATGACCGATGGAATGAGTCTCAATCCAGAATAAAGAAAAAAAGAAAAAACAAAAAAGAAGTGAACTCAAAGTGCTGAAGAGGAGAAGGACACGGACTGCTCAAAATTTGATCGAAGTCACAAACTTCGCATGTCCCACTTTGATCCAAGCTAAAGAAAGAACCAGCACCTACAGCTGACGATCATCAAGATTCAGATCGGACTCCACAGCAAGAACCAGTTAAGACTCAAGATCAAGCTTCAAGAGATTTATAGATAGGAATCTTGTAACTCGTAGCTGATAGGCTTAGTTAGTCTTTTTAATTTTGATTTTGATGTAATAAACGGGACCGCGGATCGGAACCTCAACGGCACCTCGCTCGGCTCTCAACCTCGGTACTCCATCACCTCATTCCAGAACTACACTGACCTGATTCCTTTATAGCCAAGGATATGTAGGCAACCTCTGAAGCAAGGTTCGGTCAGACTCTTTTAAAAAATGCTTCTCATGGAGTTGCAAATGGGCAAAAATCCCTTATATTACTCACTTTATCTTTGGCCGAAAACTCTTCATGTTTCCGAGCAAAGAGGGGCAGCTGTAAGCACGTGATTTTTGCCCTATATGAAATACTCCGATAAAAATCCCAAGAAAATAGATTTTTCTTACGTATTTGCCATTTTTAGGAATTTTGTAGATTTTTATTAATTGAAAAATACCAAAATATCACGCATTGCATTTAGGCCTTACTTTTACATTTTTAGGATTAATCGATAGTTACTTGTTTTATAAAAATTAAAAATCACACAAAAATGCTTCATTTTTACAACTTTCCTTTTTATTGATTTTTCTCTTTTAATTTAGGATTAAGTAGCTTTATAATTTTTATAGTTAGTATAATTTTATATATTTTTTAGGATTTTTAATTCTAGGATTTTCTTTTTTAATAAAAAAAAGATAAAAAGAAAATTGGGAATAAAAAAGAAGAATTGGAAGAACCTTCCCTCACATGAGACCTTCCCAAAAATATTTCCCCCCAAAGACTTTTTCCCATATGAGACCTTCCCCCAAAATATTTCCCTCCAAAAGACCTTCCCCCACACAAGACCCCCTCCACATTAGAAAACACCATATATATATATATATATACACACACACACACACACCCCTAAAATAAAAAATCACAGATGGAGCCGCCACACACACCCAGCGATCCACCTCCATTCTCTCATCTGCTTCAACTTTGTTTCAATTCAACATCCTCTTAACAAAAAATAAAGCAGCAATACAATCGCATAGGCTTGGAATTGGAAATGAAATAGAAAAGAGAACGGATTTTTGGGGGAAACTGTAGCGAAAAGCAGGGGGTTTTTCTTCTTTGATGTTCTTTGTAGTCCATAACTCCATTATCTTCCCATTGTTAGCTTCACGTCGAAACTCCGAGGGTGTCCGTTCGAGGTCTTGTTCGAGGTTTCGAGTTCCGTCATCGACGAGGTTCCTGTTCTAGGTTCTATTGATGGAGTTTCATTTTTAATAGATTGATACTCCTCTGTACAGATTTGCTTAGCAATATTAAAGGAAGCGTACTACTTTGAGGTCCATTCTTATCTTCTTCTTTTTTCCTTGTTTTCCAACTTTTATTAGCTTATATGTCTATTTTGTTTAGTTGCTGTTGAGTTGACAATTTTTTATACCTCCTGTTTGTTAAAGCTTTCAAATATAGGCTTCAGTTGGTTTACATAAAACTTACAAATTTAGTTCAGATTGTTGAATATGGTCTCTTGGTTCCGTGTTACGTGAGATTTGTCATACTCTTTGTTTACAATTGCTTGGGTGTGAATTATGTTGCCTTAATCCTGTTGCTTTTTATACTTTTTCACATTGTACCACGTTCCAATATTGTCAATATTTAGTGAAGATTAACTAATATTGTTTGGAGTAATCAACCCATTAAGTTGTAAATAATTCATAGTATTTGCTGACAATTTAAAGAGATGATTACAACTCCATATCTATAGCTCTTGGCCTTACAATAATCTCAAAGATTAGGAAAATAATTCAAATGCGCTAGTTGCTTTAGGCGCGATTAATAAACCATTGCGATTACGAGTATGGTTCCCGTGGTGTAGTTATAATACTTAATTTTGAATTAGTTTTAAATATGAACATCCGTTGTTTACTTTAGTTGAGTGAAACCCTTTGAAATTAGAACCGAGGTGTGCCATTTAGTTGAATTTCCCATGGCCCTCGCAAAGTTGAAAAATGCGAAATTGCTTTAGGCGCGTTAGTTTAATAAACTACTTTCCTAAACTCAGGTGCACATTTATGCAACCCAAATCCAAATCCCAAAACTTTGAATAAGAATATGTCGAGGATACGGGTGCATTTCATGAGACGTGATCCAAAAACACCTTTTTTAAACGACGTTCACTTTCTTAAATTTTTTTAACTAAAAGCGGTTAAATAATTCTAAAATTTCACTATAGGATGACATGTATAAAAATCAGATTTTAGCCATTTATTACAATTTAAGCGACCGTGCTAGAACTACGGGATCCGTGGGTGCCTAACACCTTCCCTCGGGTCAACAGAATTCCTTATTCAGAATTTCTGGTTCGCAGACTCCAATTGGGAAGTCAAAATTTTCCTCGATTTGGGATTCCAGATAAACCGGGGACTTGGGACACCAAAAGCCAAACCTATCCCAAGTGGCGACTATGAATTGAATAAATAATCCCATTTCGAATAATGTCACTTTAAATGGAAAAACTCCCTTATACAATTATCCTTCGGGGTAGGTGTGTAAAAAAGGAGGTGTGACAGATATTTCCTTTTTATGGCCGCTATAAACTAATAAAGATGACGAAAAGTAAACGTTGGAATTTCATTATTATTTGAGAAGGTTTTACCTGTTTTCTTGCTCTATGAGTTATAATTGCTAGATAAATCCATGTTATCCGCACACCTTCACCATATTATTATTGGACCACTAGTAAGTGTTGAAGTTGACTATCTCGTCTCTACTTCTTCGAGATTAGACGGGATACTCATTGAGTACACGTTATTTTTGTACTCATACTACACTTCTGTTTATTTTTGTTGCACAGGTATATGTAACTCTAGTGGCCTACTGGGCGTAGCATCTTGGTGGACACGGAGACTAGGTGAGCTGTATTTTCTCGAGGCGACCCACAGTCAGCAGAGTCTCTTCAATTATCTGTATTTATTTTCTGTCCCATATTGTGTTTGGACAGTTGTCGTACTTTATTTGATTTCTTAGAAATTGCTCATGCACTTGTGACACCGGGTTCTGGGATAGTTTTGGAAGTATTTGGTAATAACTGCTTATCATTTAAATTTGACTGAGGCAATTATCTTTTAAATTACTAAATTTTGAAGGAAAATCCTAGATTTCAAAAGTATTAAAATGAGAATTTGATTAAGTAATTTGGTTGGCTTGCCTGATAGCAGTGTCCAGCGCCATCGCGACCCTTAGTGGATTTTGGGTCGTGACAACATGGTATCAGAGCACTAGGTTCCCGTAGGTATCACGAGTCATGATCAAGTCTAGTAGAGTCTCGCAGATTGGTACGGAGACGTCTGTACTTATTCTCGGGAGGCTACAGGGCTGTTAGGAGTACTTACCTTCTTGATTCCTCATCGTGTGATTTGACTCCTTGAGGCTTAGGCCCTTGTTTCCTTCCTACTCAATCTTACGCAACGCGAACCGCTTGTTATAAATTGAGAATTGAAAGATTGTAATTATACTACGAACGTGGTGCGGGGTGTTTCTCCCTGTGAGGTTGTGTAAGCTATTATCGTCGCCTTGTGGAAGGATATTCTATTGATTCTGCTCAGTAGCGGTACTTCTGAGAGTCGTGAGGCTAGGAACAAGTTTCCATGATGCTTATGAATGATTATTCCGCAGTATTAATATGATGGTACAATGTTTGCCTACGTGTCGAGGTAGTGAACGACTTGAAGGGAGGTTTACTCAGTGCATGATCTAGAGATTCAATATTTTATTCCCGGAAAGGGGAAGGCAAACGGGCTGAGGATGTTCAGGTTTGGGTTGATAGGGTAACAAGACTCGGCATTTGCGAGCATGATGGAGTTTTCTTCTATAATGAGGTGTCATTGTCCTTATTGAATGTACTAAATTCGCCGGTATCATGATCTTCTACAATTTCCCTAGGAGTAGGATATTGCAGGTCAGTATCAAAGAAGCGATAGTTAGAGATCGCGGGGTGCGGCGGTTCAAGATGGAACCGGTGTTTCTAAGGATGACGGCTCGAGAAAGATGATCTTCATAAAGGTTTAAAGTTAGTAGCGATTTGTGGGTTCAAGTGCTACAAAGTTAGATTTCATCTAAGGCAACAACTGAGCAGTAAAGAATGATGAAAGATGTTTGGGAAGTGTCAGGCGGTGGCTAAAATTTCTAGAAGGCCAAGTATAAGGAGCGAAGGGCGAGTAGTCGATTAAAGGGATGAGTTCCGCCAAAGTGGGAGAGCGGCGGAGTTGCATATGGGCAATGTGGTAGGATGACTACGCACCTTAAGGAAAGTTTGAAATGATCTGAGAATTTTAGAGAATTGTGATTGGGGTCTACGGATCTGATTTGAAGTAGGGGTTCTTGCACGGGAGGAGTTTGGATATAACGGAAAGGAGCTGCCGGAAAAGAAGAAGGATACTACATAACTTTGAATTGGGAGGATGTTGCCGCAAATTTAATTGATGTCCCCGATGGGTGAATGGACTTGTGCAACTAGAAAGTGAGCTCGGACTCAGGTGGGTTATTCCCTGTGAGCAGGTTAGCGATCGCATAGTTGGCGAAGCTTCTACGAAGAATTTTATTGGTTATGCAGCGAAGGGATCGGTCGTGCGGATGTCGTTGATGATTCTGAGTATAAAAGGGGGTTTCTACGGTAATATATCGAGAATATTAGCGGTTGATGGCGCAAGGTTATTTCAATAAGAGATTAAGAATCCTGGTGAACTCCAGAGTTGTGTAATAGTGGCTTCGAGCTAAGTGGGAGAGTCCCACCGTCTATCATTGGGTTGCATGGTTAATTACTTGCGAGGTTTCTGGTTATTAGCATATTGAGGGGCTATTTCAATCCTGGTGAACTCCAGAGTTGTGTAATAGTGGCTTCGAGCTAAGTGGGAGAGTCCCACCGTCTATCATTGGGTTGCATGGTTAATTACTTGCGAGGTTTCTGGTTATTAGCATATTGAGGGGCTATTTCAGCTACGGGAAAAGACCATAAGTGGTAATTTGAGCAAAGGAATTATTAAAGGTGGGCTATAGTTGGCCTTATTGGCCCATGTTCAAACTTGGGGGAAGGATTCAGGATTGTGTTTGTAAAGATGCAGGTTCCAAGGGAAGGGACTCTGCCAAGTGCATCGCCAATGGGGTATTCATGTGCTAGAAGATTTATGGAATTGATTATATTCGGGGCCAAGTCAGAGCGGGTGGCTCTAAACAACGGTCCTAGTGAATTTAATAGATAAAGTGTGATGCCTAATGATTTTGAGCCTATAGGTACAGTTGAGAATCAAGATTTTGCAGCAGCTTATGATTAGAGGCCCAAAATGTTCTATGATGTTTTGACTTGCAGTGTAACACTTGAGAGGAAAATGAGAAAGGACTTCGGATTCATAGAAGGATTAGCAGAATGGGCATATCAGTTGAGGGTGCAAATGAGCGTACAAGGAAAGTATGAAATGGTTCATGTGATTTGAGACAGCATGGTCTCGCGGTTCAAGGTCACTCGGGGTGAGTGCGGATGGAGTGTGTTATGTGTTGAAAAGAATTATTGTTGTTATTAAGGCAATCAGGGTACATCAAAGGAAGATATATTGGTTAACCACAGTTGAGTTGGCGTATTGGTAGTAGAGGTCAGTTCCTTCAGCGTGATCAAGTTATGCATGTGATTTGTGGCGGTACGTGTGAGGCTTGTCGGTCGCCGTAATTAATGTTGTTTAGAAGCATTCTTCTGTTATGTCATGTTATGTGTAGGCGGATCCCGGAAGGGCTATGGTGGCTTAGACCACTACTTAGATGTTTTCCTATACTATGGTTAAGAGAATTTACCTGTGTGCGGCGTGAGTCTAGAAGAAGGTTTTTATATGATAAAGTGTTAACCTATTAGTGGTTCCGGAGTTATGATGAGAATCGTGTTCTATTGCATGTTGGCATGATGGGTGCAGTGAGTGGTATAGAATTTGAAGTAAAGATGAAAGTAATAGCTCGGTGTGGACAAGGATGTCAGAATCTCGGATGAGCAGGAAAGGAGTTTCGGTGTTTAAGGTAAGTTGGTATTGTCTTTAGCATCACCTGAGATCGGTGTTTTGGTGAAATAGGCTTTGCATCCTGGTTAATGATTCTAGATCGCTTTTCAGCGTTAGAGCGGCCGGTGGTTTGGATGTGCGGACCCGTTATTCATTTCAGAAGGTTGTGGGAGCGTGTCCCACAGGAAGATTATATAAGTGTGACATATAGTCACTTGATTGATTAAAGATTTAAACCAAGTATGAGGATTGTGGTAATATCATTAATTCGAGAATTTATGCTTGGAGGGCACTTTGTTATTATGATGGTTGTTCTTATGCGTTATGAAAGAAAAAATAGTTATTATGAGCCTTGGAAAGGTCATTATCCTAGTCAGTGTGGCCAGAATCAGCTTGAGGTCGGTGGTTGGACTCAAATGTAAATATGGGCTCTATATCAGGCCAAACGTGTTCATTTTAGTAATGCGCTCCTTATGGGGGAGTAGTCAGGGTGTAATTTCATTATCGGATATATCAAGTAGTGATACATTGCGCCGTGTGAGTTGTGAGACGGCTTGAGAAATTGCTTATGTGCTGAGCATCTGCATAGAAATGATGTTATATGAGCAAATTGGCTCTTGAGATTCAGATTTGTATATCGCACCTCAGTGTGCTTGAGTTTCGTAGCTTATGGCGCTATATGTCTCCTTAGGGATGGTATTATTCACTTAGTGTGCTTGTGACCGAAATTCGGTATTTCATTATAATAAGCAAATTTATCTCGATGTGCATCTCCTTATGTGAGATCTATGTGTGGATCGGGTGGAACGCCGCCATGGGTATGTTATTTGGATCGGGTTGCGGGCCGCAATAGTGTGATGTTGAGTATAGTTTTCTATCTACTCTTTTTGTATTCCTTGCTTTCTAGTTTCTAAGGAAAGTCCGTATTAATGCGTGAGTTAGGTAATTGCTTCCAGAGTTCGTTTTCCTTTTGTGTCGCGTTCGAATTGGTAGCCTATTGGCATATTGAAGCATCATATGGGACTTTTGGTCATGTCGGGGTGGCTTATTGCTTGAACAGTTCGTACTGGGTGAGACGAGATCATTGGACTTAGGATCAGTGAAATCTGATTATATGAAGTATATTAAGGAGCTAGGATCATTATTCGGCTCAGGGTGAAGTGATGGTTCTTGTCGGGAGTATAGACCCAATGATTGGTTGATGTGGCAGTTGATTATGAATTTCTGCACATCTCTTCTGTCGTGGCGATATTGTAAAGGTTAGAGTAAGACCTGTGTAGGTCATGGGGTGCAATGGGAGCATCAGATGAGTAGGATTTCGACTAAGTTGATAGGAAAATATTATTGTGGTCCGGTGAGAAAAGTGATGCAAGGTGGGAATTCAGCAAAGTAATGCAGCCAAGTTTGGGTACAGCATGTAGTGATTGATGTGGTGATAGTATGTTGGAAACGGGCCTAGCATTGAGTTCCGGATGTTTGAAATTGGACTCTAAGGCTTATTTGCTTGAATAAGAGAAAATATCTTCATAATTGATCGAGTTAATGTGCTCAACTGAGTTGTGGTAGCACGGGAAGGTGCATGAGGTATTAAACAGTGATTTCAGACTAATTCAATGTAGTTCTCAGCACGTTCGAGGACGAACATATGTTTAAGTGGGAGAGAATGTAACGACCCGACCGGTCGTTTTGAGCCCTAGCGTGTCGTTCAGCAGTCTGAGGCCATGAGCAGCTTCATTTCAAGTGTTATGACTTGTACGTGTGGTCGGAATTGAACTTCGGGAAGTTCGGAGTTGATTTGGATAGAAAATTCTCATTTCGGAAGCTTAAAGTTGGAAGAATTAACTAGGATTAGATTCTTGAGTAAACGACCTCGGAATCGGGATATGAAGGTTCCAGTAGGTTCGTATGATGATTTCGGACTTGGGCGTATGCCCAGATCGGGTCTTGGACGACCCGGGAGCGTTTTGGAACCTATTGTGGAAGCCAGCATTTTTTAAGAAATTTCATAAGTTTGGCTTGAAGTGCATTTCAGTTTTATCGATGTCCGTTTGGGATTCCGAGTCTGTGAATAGCTCCGTATGGTGATTCTGGAGTTGGGATCATGATCGGAAGTGAAATCGGAGGTCCGTAAGTTATTTTGGAGCCTTTTGGCTAATGATAGAAATTTGAAGGTTTTTGAGAAGTTTGACCGGAAGTGGACTTTCTGATATCGGGGTCGGAATCTGATTCCGAAAGTTGGAGTAGGTCCATAATGTCGAATATGTCTTGTGTGCAAAATTTGAGGTCAATCGGACGTGATTTGATAGGTTTAAGAATTGAAAGTAGAAGTTGGAAGTTCTAGAGTGCATAAAGCTTGGATTGGGGGTTGATTCATGATTTTAGCGTTGTTTGATGTTATCTGAGGCCTCGACCAAGTCCGTAATATGTTTTGGGACTGGTAGGTATGATTGGTTGGGGTCCCGGGGACCCCGGGTAGATTCCGAATGGTTAACGGATCAAATTTGGAAGTTGAAGAATAGCTTAGGGTATGCTGCTTCTATCATAACCGCATCTGCGGTTCTAAGACCGCAGATGTGGTCAATCCACCGCAGAAGCGGATTTTTGGTCAGGGGCTTGTGGACCGCAGATGCGGTCAAGGTTCCGCCGAAGCAGGACTGCATCTGCGGAAGGATGGTCGCAAAAGCGAAAGAGGTGCAGCTTGGGAGGACCGCATAAGCGGAATTTTAACGCACCTGCGGAACCGCAGAAGCAGTCAAGGGACCGCAGGTGCGGAAATTGCTGAGGCAGCGAGGTCCTTTAAGATCCGGGGTTGGGTTCATTTCTGTGACGACCCAAAGGGTCATCACCGAATTTCTCTCTTTTTCCGCGCTTCCGAGGCCTTGAAAACCTCACTTATAGTTGCCTCGATTTGCGTGCGTAGTCCGGACATGTAGCCGAAAAGCTTTTATGTTGAAATATGTGAAATTTGTGAAAATTTGAAGAATTTTGATATTAATATGATTAAAGTTAACTTCGGTTAATATTTTTGGTAAACGGACCCGAACCCGTGATTTGGCGGTCCTGGAGGGTCCGTAGAAATATTTGGGACTAGGGCATGTGCCCGGAGTCGAAATCCGAGGTCTAGAACCCGAGTAAAAGAATTTTTCTGTTAAATTGTTTTTCTGAAATTATTAAGAAAAATGGAAATGAATATTGATTAAAAGACTATGGTATCGGGCTCGTATTTTGGTTCCGACACCCGGTACAGGTCTTAAATATATGTTAAGCGCTTTCTGTGAAGTTTGGTCGAAATCGGACGTCGTTTGACGTGGTTCGGGCTATAAGTTCCAAGGTTGAAAGTTTATGAAGTTTAGAAGAAAAATCATGAGTTTTGAGGCTTGATTCAATGATTTTGATGTTATTTTGGCGGTTTGATCACTCGAGTAAGTTCGTAGGGTGTTATTGAGTTAGTGTGTGTGTTTGGTTAGGAGCCCCGAGGGCTCGGGAGTGAATTGGAGGTGGTTCGGGGTGTTTTTACACTTAGGATAGGATCAGATTTTTGATGCATTTTTACACAGACAATTTGTTCTGTGCGAACGCGGCCACAGGCTCGCGTTCGCAGTGCTTTGATGTTCCCCTCCTTCGCGTTCGCATCATACCTATCGCGATCGCGTAAGCCAAGTTCAAGGCCCCCAGAGGTTCCTTTTTCGCGTTCGCATCCTTCATCTCGCGAACGCGTAAGTTAACCAGTCTACTCAATGCGTTCGCGTAGGTCTCCCCGAGTTCGCGTAGTTACAAACCCCCCCTTCACCGCATTCGCGATTCCCCTATCGCGTTCGCGTATAACAGTCCCTGGACCCCCAGCATTTTCTTCTACGCATTCGCGTTCCCTTTCACGCGTTCGCGATGTGTTTCCCAGTTTACCCTTCGCGAACGCGGCCCCTTTCCCCCGAACGCGAAGGGCAATTTTGCCCAGCGAATTTTTAAGTCAAAAATAGAACCAGTGACGGGAAAAACATAACCCTTCACGAGCTCTTCCTTCTCCAAAGTCCAAGGGCAAATTTTAGAGCGCTTCTTCATCAAAACTTCTTGGTTAAGCATTGTTTAACTTGTTTTCTTCAATTTCCTTCATTAACTACTGAAATCCTAGCCCTAAATTATGAAAT
>MU695999.1:49625-84672 GCA_026770625.1 Nicotiana glauca | reverse complement strand
ACCATAAATCTTCCAAGTGGCGACTCTGAATCTCTTAATAAACGAATCCCGTTTCGATTGTCCTTTAATTGGAAACAACTCCTTTTATTATACCCTTCACGGGGTATAATATAGTGAAAAAAGGAGGTGTGACAGATACATCACAAGTGTGTTGTCCATTTTTACTTTTTAAAGATACGAATAGTCACAGATTATTGAAATATGCAAACTGAAGTATCAAGTTTGGCTTAAAGTATGTGTTACAGGAGCTACTGCACATTACATGTTTCTTTTTTTTATTTTTTGTTTAAGTTACTGCATAGTGTTAACAACTAAGAGTACATTTAAATGTACATGGATACTAAAATTTAGAAGTAAACATTTACAAAAATCTCAGTTTATTCTTCAATGGAAACAATATTGTTCTTATAATACATTAATTTTTCCTCTTCCACAATGCCTTTCCGCAACAGTTGAGGCTGTAGGTGCTCCCAGAACAACGACTATACAGAGATATAATGTGTTGAAAAAAGTATACAAAAATACAAAATAAAGCTCACTCTTTCGATGAATGTCAAATTTTGACTATTTTGTTCAGTTGGAGATGTGATTATTTTAAATAAATGTGCGTGTTGTTGGATTGTTTGGGCATGCTATTTGTTTTTTGGTATCTTTTCACTCAGCTAAAATGTGGTGATGTAAGCTTCAACTTTTTGTTATAATAAGTGTTTGTTAGCGTTGATTATGATAAATGTTATAAATTGATGGAGCCAAAATATATTCTGATACAATTACTTTAGCTTGTGAAAATGGAAGACACTCATTGATTTCATGATAACCTACAGTTTAAACATTTATCGTGTGCGCTACAATTACATTTGCAATATCATTAATCTTTTATATCTTTTTTACACATTTTATGAAGAGCCTGCAACTTAAAATTTGTACAGGTAAGAAAAGAGAAACTTGAACTTGCGTAGCTTATGGAGTCTAGGAATACAAACAAATGTTCAGATGTAGAAAAAAGGAAGGCTTCAATGCAAGTTAAACGACGTGATACGTATAACCAAATATCTGCTCATAGAAGAGAAGCATTGTTACTAAAAACAAGATTGTGGAAATTATAGGTTTCTTGAAGATCCCATTGTTGGTAACTTAGAGCAGGGAACACCATCTTGGTACAAAGGAGGATTTCCAAAATAAACTGCTCTTATCATACGAGAACCTGCTAGCTTGCTTCAAAAAGGTTATATTTTTTAGTCATTTATAGCTACCATATATTATTAATGTACTGCTGCGCATTTTTAATTTTTTAGAAGATTGTACGACCCTTTTTTATCTTAATTAATTAAATGAGATATAGAATAGTTTGTGCTCTTTCTCTCTTTGTTTGGTGCTTATTAACGATTTACTGTGTATCTTTAAACATCTCGCCTACTCTGTGTAGCAGCTGCCACACAACAACTTTGTGTAACTACATCAAGGGATGATTTAGGAAAAGGGAAGAATATCCATGATTCATGAAACAGGTAATGTTAATTTTATATTACATTTTTTAGTCTGCATATTACTTTTACATTGTCATATTTACACATTTACAGTTCAGATGTATGATCGTATTGCCGATTTGGTTGCCTTTGTGACCTTCATGTTTATGAACAAGTTATTAATGTAGTGGTCATTAACTATGAAGTTTCAATAGGAGCTGATGTAGTTTAGAAAGGAAAAAGCATGCTTCATCCTACCCCTATTTTTGAAAAGGGTAGGGCTCTGAATCTATACTGATCATTTATGTTTCTGCGTCTACTGTCCGTAAGTATGTAACCAAAAATTATCTTGAACCAGGCTCAGCATCGAGAAGTGCAAATGAATCATGTACTCCAACTTCTAGAACAACTACAACTAAAGGTTCGTATAACCATAACCCTTGGTTGGTTTTATCATTTCTTCCATTTGTATCCCTTAAAGTTAGTGAAATATGCAGGTCGTGTAATGAATAAGAAAACTACGATTAATATTAAACAACTACATTCTGATTATGTCCTATTAAAAAAGGTTCCAAATTGTAAATTCTGTCGTGCGAACAAATTTGAGTATGAGCCCCTTGGATTTTGCTGTCACAATGGTACAGTGAAGTTTACCTCTCATCGAATGTCAGCTGAAATGAGAAATTTATATATTGGAAACAACGCAGAATCTAAGTACTTCCGAACGTACATTAGAACATATAATAATTTATTTGCCTTTACGTCACTTGGTGTTAATTATGACAAAGATTTGGCCAAGAGAAATCGTGGTATTTATACATTCAGAGTTTAAGGACAAATGTATCACTTGATAGATGATTTATATCCCAAAGAAAGAGGGCCAAGAAATTTGCAACTCTACTTTTACGATAATGCAAATGAGCTTGAAAATAGAATGGCTTGCTCAGATAAATTAAATGAATTGACAGTGAAGGAATTGATGGACATACTAAAGGGTAATCCATACTCAATGTTTCTGCGATCCTTAACAGACATGTCAAACTTGCAAAACTTTCATATAGCACTAAAATGTGATGCTGGATTGGATCAACGTGTATATAATATGCCTACTACTACTAAAATTGCAGCAATATGGGTTGATGAAAATGATGGCCCTGCTACTCATGCACCACACCTTCAAATTTATACTCACAGTGACAAGACACAAAGAGTAAATTATTATTTTTGGATGCTATGACCCTTTGCAGTACCCCTTGTTATTTCCATATGGCCAAGGCGGATGGTACTGTGGTATTAAGAAGTTTCCGAGAGCAGAAAATATTCCTAGAAATCGCAGTTTGCTTGAATTTGAACAATTGCCGAGTATAAAAATTTTTACCTCCGTTGATGGATATCTTGATATGGAAGCTCAAAATTTGCAAAAAGCAAAACACAAAAGAGATGCAGTTTATTGTTATAAACTTCAGATAAGGAACGATGATGAGGATGAAATTTTGCATACAGGAAGATTATTACAGCAATATTCAGTGGATGAATATATAAAATTGGAGACACAAATGTTGGACTTTGTTTCGTTCAATCAAGATTTGTTCAGAATGGGTATACTGTAAGGACTTCTCGATATTTTAAGGCTTGGCGAACGAGATGCTTCAAATGTTGAAAAACAAATATTTCTCCCAAATTCTTTTATAGGAGGTCCTAGAGATATGCGGCAACGTTAAATGGATGCTATTGCGTTGGTGCAACGTTTTGGAAAACCTAATATTTTTATTACTATGACTTGTAACCCATCTTGGACGGAAATAAAAGAACATTTATGGTTAACAGATGAAGCTCAAAATAGACCTGATTTGATTGCTCGAGTGTTCAGGGCTAAAATAGAAGAGCTGAAGATAGATATATTAAAACGAAATATCTTTGGAAAATTTATTGCTTTTATGTACACTGTGGAGTTTCAGAAACGAGGTTTACCCCATGCTCATTTTCTTATTATACTAGGTAATGAACACAAACTATTGACAGCAGAGGCATACAATAATATAATTAGAGCAAAATTACCGGAGGATAAGGCAGAACCAGATTTGCATAAACTTGTCATTAAACATATGATGTATGGTCCTTGCGTTAGCTTAGATCCAACAAATTCTTGTATGAAGAAAAAAAAAGGTTGCTGCAAGTTCAAATATCCAAAAATGTTTGCCGATCAAACACTGAAAGGAAACGATTCTTATCCAGTCTACAGAAGACGAAATACAGGCGAAGTTGTGAAAGTAATAGAACAATATTTAGATAATTCATGGGTTGTTCCATACAATCCGTATTTACTTGGTAAATTCAATTGTCACATCAATGTTGAAGTTTGCTCCGATATCAAAGTCGTGAAATATCTGTACAAATATATATGTAAAGGACATGACAAAATTACATTCTGTGTACAAAATAATGACACGAACATAGATATAGACGAGGTAAAAGAATATCGATCTGCTAGATGGGTATCACCTCCGGAAGTTGTATGGCGTCTCTTTGGTTTTCCTATAAGTGAAATGTCTCGCAGTGTTTATCATCTTCAACTACATCTTGAAGATCAACAATTTGTTTCTTTTAAGAGTAATACAGATATACAAACAATTGTGAATAATCCAATGATCCAAAAAACAATGCTAACCGAATTCTTCTACATGAACGACACTGATGAAGATGCTAAAGAGCTCAATTTACTGTACAAAGAATTTTTTGAGTACTTTGTGTGGTCGTCCAGTGATAAATTTTGGGCACGCAGACAAAAATATTGTGCTGTTGATCGTATTGTGACATGCCATCCAACAAAAGGAGAACGATATTACCTTAGGTTGTTATTGATGCATGTGCGAGGGCCAACGTCCTATAAGGATCTTTTGACAGTAAATGGAGAGCCTTGTAGTACTTTCAGAGGGTCTGTAGAGAAAAGAGGATTGTTACACTGTGATAATAACTTGATATAATGTATGTCTGAGCCGCAAGTTACCAAATTTCATATAGTTTAAGGCGTTTATTTGCTACATTATTGGTGTATTGTGGTCCTACTAACCCTAGAAAATTATGGGAACAATTTGAGGAGTCAATGACCGAAGACTACAAAGTGTTGCAAATTACTAAAAGAAGTGAAATTCGATATCAGGCTTTGAATCATATCAACGACATTCTACATTCTATGGGTCATGATATAAATGAGTATGAACTCATCCCAGAAACTATCAGGCCTTCTGTCGTAGCCAAAGAGGCAAAAGAGATTCATTTTGAAAGGTCTATTATTGTCAACGAAGACGACGTGTTGTTACACAAGAAATTAAACAAAAATCAACTCATTGCATATAATGTGATTATTTAAAGGATATTTTCAAACAAAGCGGGTGCATTTTTCATGGATGGTCCAGGAGGAACAGGGAAAACTTTTTTATACCGTGCTTTATTAGCAACTGTACGATCTATGGGATATATAGCTTTGGCAACAACTACTTCTGGTGTTGTTGCTTCTATTCTTCCAGGGGGACGTACTGCACATTCACGTTTCAAAATTCCTATTGACATCGATGAAAATGCCAGTTGTAACATTAGCAAAGAAAGTTCACTTGCAGGTTTAATACGCGATGCAAAATTGATTGTGTGGGATGAAGTATCTATGGCCAAAAAGAAAATGTTGGAAGTTTTTGATCTATTACTAAAAGATCTGATTGATACAAATGCATTATTTGGCGGAAAAGTTATAGTTTTCGGAGGTGATTTAAGACAAACTCTTCCTGTTGTGCGATACGAAAAAAAAGAAGATTTCATTAGCGAAAGTTTGTTATATTCTAACATTTGAAATCAACATGAAAAATTAAAGCTATCTGAAAATATGAGAGCAAAAACGGATCCTGCATTTTGTGATTATTTGCTAAGAATTAGAAATGGACAAGAACAAGTAAATTCAGCAAACAAGATTGAAATTTCAGATTCATTGATTATTCCTTACACAAGCGAAAAAGAATCTCTAGATAAATTATTCACAGCGACATATTCAAAATTGGATTCGTTATACTATAATTCATTCTATACAGATTCCCGTGTGATCTTAACAACAAAAAATAATTTCGTCGATGAAATTAATGATATGTTTATTCATCGATTCACTGAAAAATCAAAAACATATATTGGCACCGATGAAGCTATTGAATTTAATAACCAAACACAATTCAAAGATTTACTACACACTTTAAATCCTCCTGGTTTGCCCCTTACAAATTATGTTTGAAAGAAAATTATCCAATTATATTATTACGAAATTTAAATCCATGTGAAGGTTTATGTAAAGGCACACGATTGGCCTGCTGTGATTTTAAAAGTCATGTTATCAGTGCTAAGATTATGACAGGTGATTTAATGAATATGCATGTGTCTATACCGAGAATACCATTATTATCATCACAGGATGAAAAGATGCCGATTCAATTTAAAAGAACGCAATTTCTTGTTAGACTATGCTTTGCTATGACAATAAATAAAGCACAAGGACAAACTTTAGATTTTGTTGGAATTTATTTGCGAGAACCTGTATTTTCACATGGCCAACTTTACGTTGCCTTATCAAGAGCAAAGAGTTCAAATTGTGTGAAACTGTTGATCCGACCATCTATGCCAACTAGCTATGACGATCATTCTACATCTAATATTGTTTATGATAAAATCATTAAAAAGGCAGTTGTTTGATGTCTTCAACATACTATACTTTCACAGGTACTTTGTTGTCACTCGATCAATTTATCTTGTATATACATTTTTCTGACATGCTTTTATGCTATCTATTTGCAGTTGCTCCGTCTGCCCGTGAGAAGAGCCCGTATTACTTCGGATTGTGGGTAAACGATAGACAATCAAAGATTTTCGCATATGGCAAAAATTATCTGCAATATTATGCTTTGCTACTCTTTCCTTTTCCTGCTTTGTTTTTGTCCTAATTAAATATCTTTTAGTTGATAAATTAAGTCAAGTGTTGATGTTCTCTATTTGACAGATATTGAAATTGAGGAAGACACTCCCACCCTCGATGATGTCGATATATCTTGTATTTGAGATCTGAATTTGGAAAACAAGCTTGCTGATTCAAATGGAAAAAATTGTGGCATTGATGTATTAAAGTTATCTGATGCAAGTAATTCATCTGTTTATGATGCTCTGTGATGAGACAATCATAATTGTGTGCCAGTTAATAACATATCAACTGAGAAACTACTCAAGGTGTTTGGGAAGATGTTTGAACATCAAACTTCTGTCACAAAAAAAGGAATGGCTGAAACACCACATAACATCTGGTTTGCAAAATTGAGACATGTGGTACGATAACAATCAGCTGATCTGAAGGCATATCGCTGTTACTATCATTTGGTAATTTGCTCTACTCTTTCTGCGCTTTTATTTTAGCATATTAATCGATTATATGAAGAACAATGGTCATCGAATGCTATTTACAGCGAGAAAGGGAGGTCATTACTTTCTCCAATGCAAGTACCATCAAAATACATCAATTAAAAAGAGGAAAAAAAAATCATGGTAGAGCTTTACTTATTGCTTTTCACATAACTGATAGGATCTTTGTTTTTATAACAACAACATAACATTTTAATTAGATGATATTGATTGGAATAACCTTGGCTTTGACTTTACAACTACTGATAATATGTAAGTCATGAAATGTTCTCAAAGTGAAAACTTTTCTAAGGGTGAATTATAGCGTTTCGGTAATATTGAATTGAGCCCATCTACGAAAATATTAAATTATGAGATAGGTTAGTTTTTACACTTTTATATTATGATAGTATTTCGTAGGGATTGTTCGAAGCTTTAAAAGCATATAAAAAATATGATGGCAATATATTGTTGTTTCGAATTAAGGAAAATGCAATGCGCTTGAAGATGGGTGTTGAACGCATGTATGCCTTCACTGTTTGTTGAACAATTTGTGGAAGCAATAAAAGATATTGTTTTATCAAAAGAAAGGTACATAACGTGTTACTTCTCTTCAGCTAAAAATTATCTTACTGAATACTCATGCGACTACTAAATCCTTTTGTCTTTGCTTATTTCAGATTCCTCCTCCAGGAAAAGGTTCGGTCATTTTAGTCATTTCATTGTTTACATTGGTATTATTTCCTGCCGATGATAAAGTTTGGACTATTTTTCATATTAGCTGACTCGCTGCACTAGTGAATGAACATGTCGAATCCTTTTTGACAGATGGGAAATAATTCTCTTGCTAATGTACACTTTGTAAAGTTCTATCATCCTTAAAGTTGTTCTTTGTATTTTTCACTTTGCACTTTAAAATTTGGTGGATTATTCTGATAATTTCACGTGAGCTTCTACCTGGGAGATAATGACACCAACAAAAACAACAATTTTCACTAAAAAAGCTTTCGCACAAAAATTATTTCTTTCAAATGTTCTTTGTTACTATGGAGAACTTTAGGCAACAATCAATATTCTTACTGATCATAGAGTTTTTAATTTTGTGCACCAGCCGATATCAAGATGTGCTTGCTGCTATACATACGCCATCGACTCAATGAGTAACATTTGCTGCATATATTGTTTTGCTAAAACTATCTGAAAATATTATACTAGCCCTGCAGATTTCTTACATATAACCTTTTGTCAACATGATTATTTTAGTGCTTTTATTGGAAAATACCGTAGAGCTGAGTGGTAGAAAGCACTTTATTCAATTTGTTTAACTGAATAGCACCTTCTTCTTTACCAACTGCATTTCTTATGGTCTAGACTCACTGTCTTTTTCACAATAGGAACCATTAGTTAATCCTTTTCTTGTTGAATTTTCTTTAGAATCCACTTTGCATCATGGACCTACATCAACTCCTGAAAATGATTGATTGAAAAGATAAAAATAAAGCTAGCTTTGCGGTCATCTCAGCTTCGCCAAAAGGTAACATCTTCGTGACTAATCATATACCTTTTTTGACAGAGTTCTTTCAATATCGTGACTCTTGAAGACTTGATTTCAAAGAAAGACAATTGCATCTTTGGACAGAAAACCGGTAATTTATAAATGATATTATTTTATTTACCTAATTATCATATTTTCCTACATGCAAGCTTGTATTCATACATTGTTGCTACTTAAGAACACTCCTGTTACATCGCACTTACGTTGTCATTTCAAAATGGATCTATAAATATTAAAATACAAATGCACACTCATGAATACATAGAACTCATATTCATGGAGTAAATCAAGATTTTAAATATCCTTAGTCCTTGGTTGATGATTTGTCTAGCAACATTTATGTCATTGATGCGTTCCTCCTAATCGATTGATCTGCAACTTCATTCCATTCTATTTTGGCACATTGTTGATGATTGGAAGCTTCTTCTCTTACTCATTTGGAGTTTACATTCAAGCAGCACTTTGAAATATTTCTGTATATTCAAATTTTATACTGGTTACATGTGTTTGTTTAAGTGTAAAAATAAGCGTAAAAATGGAATGTTCAGTGTGCTTTCATTAATTTGTTGATTTAGTTTGCAGTCATTGAATTTAATCTTCCCCTTAATATCCAATTTGTTTTTTTTTGGTTGCTCCATAACTCTTTCATTATCATTGATCATTTATACATACCAAATTTTCCAGCATCACAGAACACCGCATTCTTGAGCCTTGAGCTTTAACCCTTCAATCTCTTCCAATTTCCCCCAATTTTCAACATCCAATACAATCAAAATGGTTTGTCAAATTTCTTCCCCTTTTTGATTTTATTGAAAATTTTAATTGCATTGTTATTTTCCTTGTTCTCTTTTTTCTTGGTGTGTGTGTGGTAGAAATTTTTTGTTAAAGGGATCATATTTTGATTTGTGACTGATTTGTTTTGTGTTTGTTTGTTTTGTTTCCTCTTGGTGATCTGGCAGGACAAGAATTTCAATACAATTCGAAATGCTCTCTACATTCGAGTGAAAATGAGGGGCTAAAGTCCGGCCAGAAAATCTTGAGGATCTTCTTACAAAATCTACTGCATTTGTAATTGTATCCAATTCCCGAAAAAAGCCAAGGGTTCAAAATATGGAAGGCGAGAATATATCCAATGGAATTCCTTCAAATGCTTATCTCAGGCACGAGTTGATTCTTCTGGTACTCTTTCAGACCAGTTAAAAGATAGTACTATATCCTTTGATAGTATCTACTTTCTGCCATCTTATATATATTTGTATCTGCAGATATTACTGCAAATCCATTACGTTTTTTGTGTAACATATTTGTGTAGTCTTTTATTTCTCTTCCGAGTACAGCTCGAGCTCATCCGCTTGAGATATTATCACTATGCGTTTTACTTACAACAATATAGTTCTTTTTATGTTGGGCCCGGGCTTTGCCCGGGCTATTCCAACTAGTAAACAAAGAAAGAACTGACGTATTACTTATTATCTAGAAAAAAACTACTAATATTCTTACTTTTTTTGTAAAGTCGAATTAGTTTTTAAAAGTTGAATTTCTTAATGTGAATGAAAACAGAGTACTCTAGCAAGTTTTTTTTCGTCCAAAACTTGTAATCCCAATCGCGAGATCTGAAGTTGTGATACAGCGATCGGAGGAATGTAAGAAATTGGTAAGATGAGAAGTGTTTTCCTTAAAATGTACGTGGCATGAATTTACGACCATGAAACTAGTCCGAATAATTTGTATATTGGACCTTTTTCTTTCTTTCTTGAAGATTTAACCCAAATAGTCGCTCTCATAATCTGTAAACTTAAAATAGTTGACGAATGTATAATATATGTATAATTCATGTAAAATGTATGTATAACTATATATAAGCAATGTAAAATATGTAATGCTATAGCATGATAAAAGCTCGTAGTAGTATATATTTATATATTTTGAAGCTTGTGCTATTAAATTTGAGAATGACATGGATATTAGAAAAGGTGTTCAAGAAATATGAATTCGTTATTGTATAGGGTAAAATTGATTTATATTAAATGACCTAATGATAGCATGGCACGTGAAACCGGAGACAGGCAGAAGATAAGTCAAGTAAGAACTAAGGCCGGGGAAAACAACTGCAGATGGTATCAGATAGACCCCGAAGGAGCATAATCAACGAGAGCAGGTCAAATGTCTGCCACCGGATGTCATTTAATAAAGAATATTCCCTAGTATTAAATGGGCAGCCGATGCAGAGAATTTTGGCACTCATGGCCTGCCTTTACACATTCATTAATGACCCCATCTATTGTTATTTTAGAGGGGCTTGATACTAGGATCTTGTTTCCTAGGTATAACTATAAATAGTGATTCAACAACCATTGTAAGACATGAAAAGGCCATCATGGGCCATCTATCAAGTCAAGACCATGTCATGACAAAACTAAAGCAGGCAAAATCAGACGCTTCCAGCAACACGAACGGAAGATGCCCTGTTCCTCCCGGTGCTCTTGCAAGTCGAACGACTCAAAAAGTTTATAATAACACCCCGATGGATGAGGTCGGCTTCGAAATAGTGGGGGGATCGATAGAGGTAACGACAACGGTAATGATCCCTTCAAAATCGAACTCATGAGATTCATCAGGGAAATAAACGAGTAGAGGATCAGAATGCGAAAGAGTTTCATGCCTGAATGGATCAAATTCCGGGTGCACCACCAGTTTTGAAGGTCCCGGATTTGAAAAAGTACACCCAGTTATCGTTCAAGCCGAGCACAACACCAGAATTGATTTCGAAACGGTTCAAAATGCTGGACATACCAAAGTACTTGAGACTTCAAATCCTCAGGAGCACATCACAACCTAGACAACACCTGTGAAACGAAACGACTTGACCCAACATGAGATTGAGTCAGTTCTGTTGAAGAAATTTGACGAAACCCTCATGAAAGAGGCACTGACAAGGTATTCATTCCTACACGATCACTTGATAGAATCTTTTGAAATGCTCGCAAATTCCTTCATTAAGGCCCATGGCAGGGCCAAGAAGATTCAAGCAAGGAAGGCGGACATATTAAGAATTGCACTAGGAAAGTCCGAATTGCTGCGGGAGTTCGTGATCAGATTCTAGAAAGAAAGAATGCTACTACGGATTGTACCATACGAGTGGGCAGCAGAGACATTCACTAAGGGTCTGAACTCGAAGAGCTCCGACACCTCCCGAAAATTGATGAAAAGCATGCTCGAGTTCTAAGCAACCACATGGGCGGATGTCCATAACCGTTATGAATCAAAGATAAGGATAAAAGATGATTAACTTGGTTTCCCGAATGGTAGCTATTATTATATGCAAACTCAATAAGCGGCAGATGATCATCCGAGCTACCCTTGAAGTCTATCACACAAGCCTGTAACATATCCTCAAGTGTCTGAATAATACGCTCAGCCTATCCGTCTGTCTGGGGATGAAATATTGTATTAAGACTTACCTGAGTTCCCAATCCTTTTTAAAGGACCTCCAGAAGTTATCTATAAATTGAGCTCCTCTATTATGGGGCAACAGATACTTTCTTGATCGCGACTTTGTTCAACTGGCGGTAATCAATGCACATCCGCATAGTCCTATCCTTTTTCTTCACAAATAACACTAGTGCACCCTAAGGCGATACACTGGGCCTAACAAACACCTTTTCTAACAGCTCTTCAAGCTGTTCCTTCAACTCCTTAGGAGCCATATGGTATGGTGGAATAGATATGGGCTGAGTGCCTGAAGCTAAATCAATAGAGAAATCAATATCCCGATCCGGAGGCATGCCAGGAAGGTCGGAAGGAAAAACATCGGCGAACTCTCGAACTACTGGGACTGAATCAATTGTCGGAGACTCTGGAGTGGTGTCTCAAACATAAGCTAAATAAGACAAACACCCTTTCTCGACCATGTGCTGAGCCTTCAGGAAGGAGATAACCCTACTAGGCATATCAACTATGGAACCCTTCCACTCCAATCTTGGCACCCTAACATCGCTATTGAAACAGTCTTAGCATGGCAATCAAGGACGGCGTGATATGGAGATAACCAATCCATGCCTAGGATGACCTCAAAATCGATCATATCAAGCAACCGAAGATTTGCTCTAGTCTCGAAATCGCAGAAAGTGACCACACAGGACCAGTAGATCCGATCCATAACCATAAAATCACCCACAGGAGTGGACACATAAACAGGAACACCCAAAGGCTCAAGAGAAATAACCAGGAAGCGAGAGAACAAAGATGATACATATGAATAAGTAGACCATGGATAAAATAATACCGAAGCATCCCTACCACCGATGGAAATAATACATGTGATGACGACATCTGAGGCCAATGCATCTGGCCTGGCCGGAAGGGCATAAAATCTAGCTGGAGCACTGATTGTCTGGCCTCCACCTGACAGAGCAGTAGCCGACTGACCTCTCCCTGTCTGACCTTCACCTCTGGGACGGCCCCTACCGGCCTGCCCTCCACCTCTAGGCAGCTGGGCAGCTAGTGCTGAAGTCATGAGCTGCTGACCCTGCTGTACTGCCTTACCCAAAAGCCTCGGGCAAGTGCTCATCAGATGACCCATATCTCCACACTCGTAGCACGCTCTAGGCACCATAGCCTACTGCCCTGGAGTTTGAGTTTGCTGCCCGAATACCCACTGGAAGATCCTGGATAGCTAGCGGGCGATAGGAACTCTCTGGCACAATGCTGAAGGGAGTGCTAGAAGAATCCTAATACCTAGAATACCCGCCAGAGGAACCCTAACTAGTTGGTGGGTGGTAAGAACCCTCCGGCTTCGATTGCGGGTCGTCGTAGAGGAAAAACAGCTCACCGTAGAATTCCCAAGTCCGCTCACTGGTGCGCACCAGAATGATAACTAGATCCACCTACCTCAGATCCTGTACATTTAAGTACAGAAGTGTAGCATGAGTACATAAACAATATGTACCCATTAAGTATTCCGTCTAATCTCGAAGAAGTAGAGATGAGAGGTCGACTCGATACTTACTAAGGTCAAGTAAAATGAGGAGAATTTATAATACGCAGAAATAACTCAAATCATAAGGATTCGTAAACAACAATACTTCCTTTAGATTTTCATCATGAGTTTCCATTTATATATTTAAGCAAATATGAAGTCTAACCCACAATAGGATGCCAAATAAGTCATGCGCAGAGAATCACCGAGGAACGTACGGCCCGATCTGATATAAAGGTAAATTGTGCAATGTCGAGGGTCGAAAGACTCGAACCATAGATGCATCTATTATCCCGCTCGCGAATCACCCATGCGACGTAGTCAAAATAAATAAGATCATCACAAGCAGACAATAATATATCTGAGAAGCAATAGATTTCAGGAAATATCTCAATTCTCTTTTTAAGGATGAAATAGAATAAGGTTACCTCACTAATAGCCTCTACCTTACACAAATAATTCATACAAATTCTGAATTTAACATCAAGTTACAAGGATATCACGTAGACCATGTTTTTGGGCCTTAGACTACCCAGACTCAGCATATTAGTTGCTACGCACGGACTCCCGTCACCTAGTACGTACGTAGCCCCCGCACATAAAAGAAATTTGTTCAAATTTTAATACCTATGGGGACAATTCCCTCTTACAATGTTAGAAAGGCGACTCACCTCGCTCCAAAGTGTACTTCTAATTACCAAGAACGAGCCCAAGTCCTTAATTCGAAGCCGAACAATCTCAAACTAGTTAAACGAAGTAAGAACTAGTTAATATAAACTCACAAGATCGAATTTTAGCTATTTAAGCAAATTCCCAAGCATTAACAAAAATTTCCTAAATTCCGACCCCGAGCCCACGTGCCCCGATTCCGAGATTTTTCAAAGAAAGTTGTTCTCTACAACCTAAGGATCAACAATACATGATTTCTAGTTCATTTGATAACAAATTTCATGGTTAAATCTTAGTTTTATTAAAACCCTAGGCCTAGCTCTAACCCTTTGATTTTACCTAGTTTTTAGTGTTGAATCTACTTAATGTACGTGTATCTAAACTAAGGATGAGTGGATATTACTTAACTCACAATGCTATGTTGAAATCCTCTCTTTGGAAGCCCCTAAATCGCCCAAGTGTAGAGTAGTAATGAAATAAATGACCTTTGAGTTAGAATTAAATGAACTCACTGCCCAGCAATTTCCGCATCTGCGGTACGGGGACCGCATCTGCGGTACGGGGACCGCATTTGCCGTACGGGGACCGCATCTGCGGTCCGGCACCAGCAAAAGGAGGACCGCATCTGCGGTACTGGGCGAAAGTGGCTGGACCGTATCTGCGGTTAGGGACCCGCTTCTGCGGAACCGCTTCTGTGGCTTTGCAACTGCATCTGCGGTTTTCCCTTGCTTGGCCACTGGCCGCTTTTGCATAGGGTGGACCGCATCTACGTTCCCGCATCTTTGGCCTTAGAACCGCAGATGGGGTTATGACAGAAGCAACACCCTTCAGCTATTATCCAACTTTTCCACTTCGCTCGAGCCTCGTTCGTTTGGCGCTCGGGGCTCCCGAGCCCCACCCGAACATACCGACAAGTCTGAAATTATGAGGTAGACCTAGTCGAACCCTCAGAACACTCAAAACAACGGTAAATCTCGGAATCACCCCCTAAAACCAAATGAATCAAACTAATGAGCTTCAAGTTCTAAGTTCTCCTTTAACGGGTCAAAACGCCCTTAAACTACTCGGATTGACACCAAATTTTACGAGCAAGTCTTTAATGATATTACGGACCTGTACCAAGCTTCGGAACCAAAATTCAAGCCAGATACCTAGGAAATAAATGAATACTTAGTTTCTCTAATTCTTTAAAAATTCAATTTAAAAATTTTAAATAAAAATTCATTACTTGGTCTAGGGACCTCGGAATTCGATTCTGGACATACGCCCACGTCCCATATTTTCCCACGGACCCTCCGGGACCATCAAATCATAAATTCGGGTCTGTTTTCCCAAAAAGTTGACCGAAGTCAAACTTGGTCTTTTTAGAGAATCCTAAAGAAACAATTGAACATATTTCACTCAAAACTCATACAACTCCCGAACCAACCATCCCCGCAAGTTATAAATTAGCTATAGCAAGCGCGGGAAGTTTTTTTAAGGGAACAGGGTTCTAAAAGGCAAAATGACCAATCGGATCGTTACAGGTTGGTAGGAGTCCGCGGATTGCAAAAGGAAGCAGTTCTTCCAAAAGAATATGTGAGTCATGACTCTTTAGTCCATAAATTTTACGATCCTCTAACTTTACACACCATGATAAATTGGAAGAATATCCATCTGGAACCTTAATAGTTTTCAAGAACTTGCTTACTCTAGACTTCTCATCTGGTGATAAACTATAGCATGCTGCTGGATAATACCACTTTCCATCTTTTTGAGTTGGATGCAAATCTTTTCTTATACCCATTTATTTCAAATCATGACGAGCATTAAAATTATATTTAATTTTTCCTTCCATATCTAATAACATCCTAATAATATTGTCAAATTTTTTTTTTCAATATGCATGATGTCTAAATTGTGACGTATTAGATTATTTTTCCAATAAGGAAGTTTGAAAAAGATATTTTTCTTCCTCCAATTATAAATGCCTTTACTTTTTTCGTATCTTTTTCTCTTTTGGATCTTACCAAATTTAATGTCTCCAAAACTACCCAACTGGTTTAAAATATCATCTCCAGAGAGAATTTTTGTAGCAGGTCTTCTTTCTACTTTCCCATTAAAATCACATTTATTTCCCCGCCACCTATGATTAAGTGATAAAAACCTACGAGCACCTATGTAAAAGAACTTACGACCATACTTTAATCGAGTAGATGGAGTCTCTTTGTTGCATGAAGGGCAAGCCAAAGCTCCCTTTGTGCTCCATCCAGACAAGTAGGCATAAGTTGGAAAATAATTTATAGTCCATGAGAGTACTGCCCGCATACAGAAGTTCTCCTTTCTCGAAGCATCATATGTATTGACTCAAGTTTAAATAAAAATTTCACCAAGTATTGCTCAAAATCTATCTTGATCAAGTGCTTTTGAGAATAGTTATTTTACTCGGATTCGTTATATTGAAACAATGCTTTTTAGGGTAATTAGAAGTGTTCATCATTCAGTTCGACCTAATAACACACGATCTTACTCATAAGATAATTTAAATAAGTAAGGTGATTACATTGATTAACTCCTATCTCGAATTTAAATAAAATAGTCACGACCTGAAAACTAACCATGTCGTGATGGCACCTATCTTGGTACTAGGCAAGCTGACGCATTACCAAAACAAAACCATATTTTCATTTTCAAGATAATCCCAAAGATATTTAATATAAAATCTTCATAAGAAGTTCAAATCAAAACAAAAGTGAGGAAAAGAAAAACCGACATTAGGTGTCACTAGTCGACACCGAAACCTATCAAATCACATCCGAATGACTTGAAATTTTTCACACAAGTCAGAATGACACCACAAACTTACTCCAACTTCTGGAATTCCATTCCGACCCCGGTATCAAAATTTCCTCTGTCGGCCAAAATCACCAAAAATCCAACTTTCGCCAATTCATGCCTAATTCTACCACAGACCTACAAATCACATTCCGGACGCTCTCCTAAGATCCAAAATCAATGGAACCATCAAAATTCAACTCTGAGGTCATTTATACATAAGTCAACATCCGGTCAACTCTTCCAACTTAAGCTTTCAAATAAGAGACTAAGTGACTCAATTCACTCCAAAACCACTCCGAACCCAAACAACCTAACCTGGTAAGTCATAATACAGTATAGCACACAAAAGAAGCAAAAAATAGGGGAATGGGGCTATAACTCTCAAAACGACCGGCCGGGTCATTACAAATACTTCACCAAGCATCGCTCAAGATTTATCCTAACAAATGCATGCATCGAGAATAATTATGTTACTCGGACCATTTTTAATCAAAACAATACCTTTTAGTGTAATTAAAGGTGTTCATCGTTCTACTCGACCTAATTTTGCAAGAGCTTACTAGATTGCTAGTAAGTTTCACATATACTAAAAATAAATAAGATGATCATCTCTAATTAATATTTATTAACTAATGTATCGAATTTAAATAAAACTTCACTAAGTATCACTCAAACTTTATCCTGATCAAGTGCTTCGAGACTAGTTATGTTATGTGATGACCTGACCCGTCGTCTCATGAGTTACCACTCTGTTTTTCCCATTGTTATACTTCTTTATGCTTCTTTATCCGTGCCTTATGTGTTCGATATGTTTTGGAGTGGTTTTGGTAGTAAATGAGACACTTAGTCTCTCAAAGGAAGACTTGGTTTGGAAAAGTCAACCGGATATTGACTTATGTGTTAGAGGGCTCGGATATTAATTAAAATGGTCTGGTTAGCTTTGTGGATAATTTGTGACTTAGGAGTGTGATCGGAAATGGTTTCGGAGGACCGGTGTAGAATTAGGCTTGAATTGGCGAAGTTAGTATTTTGGAGAATTCCGGTTGGTAGGTGAGATTTTTATCCGAGGGTCAGAATGGAATTCTAAGAGTTACTGTAGCTTTGTTATGTGATTTGGGATGTGTGTGTAAACTTTTAGGTCATTCGGAGGTGATTTGGTTGGGTTTTTAATCGAATGCGTGTTTCAGAAGTTTTAGAAGAACTTAGGCTTGAATTCGATGTAGTTTAATGGTTTTGTGTTGTTTAAGGCATTGTGAGCATTGTAACAAGTTTGAATGATGTTTTAGGACATGCTGGTGCTTTTTATTGAGGTTCTGGGGTCCTCGGGGTGATTTCGAATGGCTAACGGGAAGTATTGAACTTGGAAAATATGCAGAAAATGCAGCAGCAGGTGCAAGCATATTTTGGCCTTTGCGTTGCGTGCCTGGGGTCGCGTTCACGAAGAAGGAAGTTGGGGTCCCTGAGAATTGTGCTTAGCATTCGTGTTTGGCCTCTCGTGTTCGCGGAGGGTGAGTTTCTTGAGCTTCGGATTCGCGGGGAGCTACTCGCGTTCGCGTAGGAGGCCCTAGGGTTCTGTGTGTTTTGTTCATCGCTTTCGCGACCAAGTGCTTCATGTTTGCGTAGTTGAGGCTGGGAAAGCATCGCATTCGCGGGTAACATGATGCATTTGCGAAGGGTTATTTTGGTCCAGGTGAGTTTTTTTCATCGAGAACACGAGAAGGCCCTCGCGTTCGCATAGAAGGAAATAGCAACTGGGCAGGAGGGTTTTTAAATTATTTCATCCGTGAGCCTAAGTTATTTTTCCACCATTGTTGAGAATTTTGAGAGCTATTTGGGAGAAATTGAAGAGGGATTCGAAGAGAATTTGATTGGAGGTGAGTTTTATGAACTAAAAACGTGATTTAATTGTAAAATTAACCTTGAAATTCATGGAAACTTAGTTAAAAAGGGAAGAACTAGGGCTTGGTATTTTGAGGTTTTAACTAGGGATTTGAAGGGCCATTTGAGCTCAAATTTGAGAGTTCTTGATATGTATAGACTCCTGGCAAGATAAGAACCCGTTGATGAGAAAATTTCTGAGTTTTGAGAAGTGGGCCCGGGGCTTGGGTTTTGCCAAATTCGGGATTTTTGATGTTTTTTGATGATTTTTGCTTGGGTTTTGGTCCCTTAACTTATTTTAATGTATTCGTTGTGGTTTTGGTAATAATCGACGCGCGAGGAGTCAGATTTGAGAGGCAAGGGCATAGGGAACTAGAGCTTTGGCCGGTTTGAGGTGAGTAATGAATGTAAATGATGTCCTGAGGGTTTGAATCCCTGGATTTGCACAACATAGTGCTATATTAAGGTGAGACACATACTTAATGATGAGCGCGGGGTCATTTACTATTGGGGATTGGGACTTGGTCCGTCCCGAGTGATGTTTAACCGCGTAATTGATTGAAGCTTATTTGATATCATTATTATTTGGACTAATTATCATAATTGGGCTTTGTGCCAACTATTTGAACCCTTCGGGGATTGCTATCACTATTTTCTCACTATTTTACAAACTCGACCACTTTTACTCAGATTTGAAACTTAAATAATATTTCTAATGGTGTTTTGGGCTGAGAACTACTATTTTATTATTGCCTGAGGAGCTTATGTGATTTTTGGATTGAGTGTGGGATCGGGCTGCGCGCCGCAGCTGTATTATATTGATATTGATATGAGGACGAGGGCCTAGTTGATGCCACGAGATGGCTTGATATTGTGCTTGGGCCGTAAGGGCCCCTCCCGGAGTCTACACACCCCCAGTGAGCGCCGTCGATGATAAATAAATGGATCGGGCTGCACGCTGCAGCGGGTACTAGAGGGTACTATACTATGTGTTTATTTTCTTTCTATATCTATCACTTAATTGCTTAATTGTTGTAGCATTTCGACATTTCGATTTCATTGTTTTATTGATTTCATTCTACTTGTTTTCAACTGCTGCATTATAGATTACTTTGTGTTTTCCATGATTTCTTATTCTAAGTCATTATTTATGCTTATTACTCACTGGGTCGGAGTACTCACATTACTCTCTGCACCTCGCGTGCAGATGCAGGTGCATCTGAGGCTGAGGGAGGATTTTTCTGTTGAGTAGCACATATTTGGGAGCATCGAGGTAGCTGCAATGGCGTCCGCAACCCTGATCTCCCTTTGATCCCCTGTTTTTATTTTGTATTCCCCTAATGTGACATGTATTAGATTGGTAAACCTGTATTAGAAGCTCAGACTTGTGACACTGGATCTTTTGGGCTATGTAGAAGGATTATTATTTGAAATTCCGCTTGTTTAACTCTTATTTTAAACTTCTAGTAGTATAACTTGGTAATTTATCTGTGTTAGTCAATAATGAACTGTATGAGAATTGGGTTAAGGTTATTAATTGGTTAGGCTTCCCAAGCAGTGTGTTGGGCACCATCACGACTGGGGTTGGGGTCGTGACAAGTTGGTATCAAAGCCTAGGTTACTTGGTCTCGCAAGTCACGAGCCGGTTTAGTAGAGTCTCGCGGATTGGTACGGAGACGTCTGTATTTATCCTCGAGAGGCTGCAGAACCTTTAGTAAAAACTTCAACTTCTTGAAATTCTTATCGTGCAAACTTGTTGATTCGAGTACTAAATTTCTCTTTATTCTATTCTCTCACAGATGGTGAGGAGTTGTGCTACCGGACGAGGCGGACGACCCCCAGTACCCCCAGTGAGGTCACTAGAGGCCGTAGACGCGGTCGTGGTCATGGTAGAGGTAGAGCAGTGAGGGCGGCACCTGTTGATCCACCAGCTGCCTCAGCTCAGGATCAGGCTCCAGCTATGGATACTCCAGCAGCACCGGTTCAGGCACCAGCTGTGCCCATCGTGATTCCGGGTCTTCAGGAAGCCTCGGAAAATATCTTATCTGTTTGCACTGGCCTGGCTCAAGCAATTTAAGCCACCACAGCAGCAGCTACTTTATAGGTCGGGGGAGGCAATCAGACCCCCGCTACTCGCACACCTGACTAGGTAGTGCAGGGATTTCAGATGTCGGGAGTACCTCCAGCTCAGCCGGTCGCACCAATTCAGAACTTCGTGGTTCCAGCTATGCCAGACGATGAGTAACGTCATCTTGAGAGGTTTGGTAGGCTCCAGCCTCTGACATTCAGTGGTGCTGAGAGCGAGGATGCCCAGGGTTTTCTTGACAAATGTCAGCGTATGCTCCGTACAGTAGGGATTCATGAGTCGAGTGGTGTGGCATTTACCACCTTTCAGTTCTCGGGGGATGCTTTTACTTGGTGTGAGGATTTTGAGAGGTGTAGGCCTGTCGGTGCAGCACCCCTTTCTTGGCAGCAGTTCTGCTCTCTCTTCTTGGAGAAGTATGTACCGCAGTCCCCCAGAGAGTAGCTGCGCAGACAGTTTGAGTGGTTGACGGAGGGGGATATGACCGTGACCTAGTATGAGATGAGGTTTTCACAGTTTGCCCGTTATGCTGTTTGGATGATCCCGAAGATCGTGAGAGGATCAGGATATTTGTGGATGGCCTAACTACCATCTCCGTTTTCTGATGACTAGAGAGAATATTTGGGTGCTACGTTCGAGGAGGTGGTCGATATCGCTCGTGAGATTGAGACAGTTCAACGTAGAGAGTGAGAGGAGAGGGAGGCCAAGAGGCCTCGAGGATCGAGCAATTTCAGTGGTGCTCTATGTAGGGACCATTTCCAGCATGGTAGAGGTCGTTCTTTCAGGCCTGCTTAGTCAGCCCGTCCAGAGTATCATGGGGCATCTTCAGGCCGTGGTCATCATGGGTCTCAGCAGGGCCGGTCTTCACTCAGTGCCCTCCCAGCTCATAGTTCATCTCATGCCCCATCAGCTCAGGGTTCTTCTGCGCCGAGTGCATCTGCTAGCCACTCCGGTGCGAGGGGTTCCCTTCAGTCCCCATCTCCAGCACCGGGTAGTTGTCATGAGTGCGGAGAGTTTGGGCATATGAGGAGACAGTGTCCTCGACTTCGTGGTGGTCAGTCTCAGCAGAGGGATCAGCCCTCGACTTTTGCACCAGTCACTTCATCACCCACCCAGCCAGCCAGGGTTGGAGGTCAGGCAGCCAGGGGTCGCCCCAGAGGTGGAGGTCGATCAGGCGGCGGCCAGACTCGTTTTTATGCTATTCCAGGCATGACAGATGTCATTGCTTCAGACGCTGTCATTACATGTATTATTTCATTCTGCCACTAAGAAGCCTCTATATTATTTGATCCCGGTTCCACCTATTCATATATGTCTTCATATTTTGCTCGTTATTTGGGTACATCCCGGGAGTCTCTTTCTTTACCTGTTCATGTTTCTACCCTGGTGGGCGATACTGTTGTTGTGAACCGTATGTGCCGATCATATGTTGTGATTATTGGGGGTCTGGAGACCTGAGTTGATCTAATGCTATTGAGCATGGTGGACTTTGATGTTATTTTGGGCATGGATTGGTGATCTCTGTGTCATTCTATTCTAGACTGTCATGCTAAGACAATCACTTTGGCTATGACGGGTGTACCACAGATCGAGTGGCGTGATGTGACTAATTATGTTCCGAGTAAAGTGATATCTTTCTTGAAGGCCCATCGTATGGTTGGGAAGGGTTGTCTGTCATATTTAGCCTTTGTACGTGATGTTGGAACTGAGACTCCTAGCATTGATTCTGTTCCAATTGTGAGGGATTTTCCCAATGTATTTCCTGTAGACCTGCCGAGCATGCCACCGGATAGGGATATTGATTTTGGTATTGATCTGGTGCCGGGTACTTAGCCCATTTCTATTCTATCGTATCGTATGCCACCAGCGGAGTTGAAAGAATTGAAGGAGCAACTTCAAGAACTCCTAGATAAGGGGTTCATTCGGCCGAGTGTGTCACCATGGGGTGCGCTAGTTCTGTTTGTGAAGAATAAGGATGGAACAATGAGAATGTGCATTGACTACATGCAATTGAACAAAGTAACAGTGAAGAACAAGTACCCCCTGCCTCGTATTGATGATTTATTCGACCATCTTCAGGGAGCGAGGGTGTTCTCCAAGATTGATCTCCGTTCGGGCTATCACCAGTTGAAGATCAGGGATTCAGATATTCCTAAGACTGCTTTCAGGACTAGATATGGTCACTATGATTTTCTTGTCATGTCTTTCGGGCTGACCAATGCCCTAGCAACGTTCATGCATCTTATGAACAGTGTACTTCAGCCTTATCTGGATTCTTTTGTTATCGTGTTCATTGATGATATTCTGGTATACTCACGTAGTCAGGAGGAGCACGCAGAGCATTTGCGAGTGGTATTGCAGAGATTGAGGGAAGAGAGGCTTTATGCAAAGTTCTCCAAGTGTAAGTTTTGGCTCGGGTAAGTGGCTTTCTTGGGACACGTGGTGTCCAGTGAGGGTATTCAGGTTGATCCAAAGAAGATAGAGGCGGTTCAGAGTTGTCTTAGACCGTCTTCAGCCATAGAGATTCGTAGCTTCCTTGGTTTGGCGGGTTACTATCGCCGTTGTTCAGGGTTTTTCCTCTATTGCATCGCCCTTGACGAAGTTGACTCAGAAGGGTGCTCTGTTTGTATGGCCGGACGAGTGCGGGGAGAGCTTTTAGAAGCTCAAGATAGCTTTGACTACAACTCCATTATTGGTTTTGCCATCAGCTTCGGGTTCATATACCGTATATTGTGATGCTTTGCGAGTTGGGATTGGCTGTGTTTTGATGCAAGAGCATAGAGTTATTGCTTATGCCTCGTCAGTTGAAGCCCCATGAGAAGAGCTAGCCTGTTCATGATTTGGAGTTGGCTGCTATAGTTCATGCATTGAAGATTTGGAGACACTACTTGTATGGCGTATCTTGTGAGGTATTTGTCACACCTCTTTTTTTACACACCACCCCGAAGGATAATGTATAATGGAGTTTTCCATTTAAAGTGACATTATTCGAAATGGGATTATTTATTTATTTAGAGTCGCCACTTGGGATAGGTTTGGCTTTTGGTGTCCCAAGTCATCGATTTATCTTGAATCCCAAATCGAGGAAAATTTCGACTTCCCGAATGGAGTCTGCGAACCAGAAATTCTAAATAAGGAATTCTGTTGACCTGAGGGAAGGTGTTACCCACCCTCGGATCCCGTGGTTCTAGCACGGTCTCTTAAACTATTATAAATTGCTAAAAATCTGATTTTTATACATGTTATCCTATAGTGCAATTTTATAATTATTCACCGCTTTAAATTAAATTTTTTTTAAAGAAAGTGAACGTCGTTTAAAACGTGTTTTTTGATCACGTCACATGAAATGCACCTGGATCCTCGACATATTTTATTCAATATTTTGGGATTTGGATTTGGGTTGCAGGAAATGCACACCCATATTTAGGAAGGTAAAATTATTAAAAAGCGCGCCTAAAGCGACTAACGTGTTGTTAACTTTGCGGGAGGCCATGAAAATTCGCTAAATGGCACGTCCCAAATTCTACGTATTTTAATATAAACATTTAAAGAGGGCCACGCAATGGGTTTTATTTGGCATGGCGCACCTCGTTTTATTTTTAAATGCCATTCTAAAAGGGACTATTATTTTTTAGTATGGATTGTCTCTAAAAAAGCCTAATTAATTAGCATTGTTAATTGCTATTATTAAAAGTAATCAAGGAATTTGGGCCTCAAGTTCAAGTCCACACTTGAACAAGAGGAAAACCTCTTAATTCAAGTATTCTACTTAACCTATATTACAAAATTAATCTTAGATTTAATACGCCTTCAGGCTTTCAATATTGAATTTTAAACTTGGCCCAACAAAATAACAGCAAAATCAATTTATTTTGTGGACTGTTACCCGCCTTGGCCTCGAAACCAATTCCAAATAATGAAATTCAATAAGCTTTGGTGAGGTTCCATCAGATTGTGGGCCTGTTCAAGGGGCCCAAATTGAAAATGAACTGGACTCAAGGGGTCTGGATTAAGACCTTGCAATCTCATACTGATTGTACGATTGGGCCTATTGTTGAAGGAACCAGGCCCAAGGTGTGTTGGTGTACCAATTTTAGCTATGAAGCTGATTATAATTATTTGGGCTTTACATTTGAGCCAGTGTGACAAGGGGGCAGAGTCCAGTTATAACTCATTCAAATCCTATGGTTCAAATTAACCAAGCAGACAAATTTGATTCAATAGGCATTTTTAATTCAGATTCGTTCTAGATAAGCATCTATATTAACATCTGACTAATCATAAAGCATTAGGCATAAGTGATAAACAACTTCACTTCAAATTCAATATGTAAGCCTCAGATTCAATGTATAAGCCTATGACATGCTCTAATCGTAATTCCAGTTGGACGCACAGCTTAACACTTAAGAGGAAGAATTAATGAAGCCTGTTTGAGATCAAACATCACCTATGATAAAATTAGGAATCAAAGAGAATCTGATAGACTAATAAACTAATCACATGAATTTCAACATGGTACTTTCAATTTCTAGTTTCGACAACCTAGCCCTCTACTTAATGCTACTGAATCAATACTTCGGACTTATGTAATTTTGAAATTGTTCAAACAGTCCAATATTCCATTGTTTATACAAATAAGTACTCATTCAAAACGAACATCACAGTTAAATATTAAAGCTAACAACAATTAAAAAAAATACATGGAAACTAAGCATTTTTTCATCATTTGATTCCAAAGATGGCTCATACATATTGATTCAAGCTTCCGAATCAGAGATGTACCTGGAGGTTACAACACAATAAGGAAAAAGGTTAATCAGTAAGCACTAAATGAGCAGCAGTTAAACCAATAGCAACAGGATCAGCTTTAACCCCAAAAACAATGTCAAAGCACCCAGGAATGATTTGTAGGAAGATAAACACCAGCAAACCACTGAAATCAGATCAGATTAAGCCAAACGGATTCGAAATTGACCCAAAATCCTTCTAAACTTGAACTAACGAGATATGAAGATATTCAAACCATTTTTGACCTCCTATGAATTGAGAGTTTGATCTAAAAGTTGAAATTCAAGCTCAGCCTAAGGGAATCTTCAATGGAACAATATTTTTAGAGTTTTTATGCTATAGAAGGCTTTTGGGGGGAATTTTTCATATGAAAAACTTGTCAAACAAGGCAGTGGGGACTGCCTTTTATAGGCAAATTTGAGGGAAAGTTTCAGATTTCTGTTTTACACCTTTAGTCCCTATTTTATTTTCAGTATTTAGCTAATTAGACCTTCATTTTCTGACTTGTTTCTCAAGTTACCTCACTAAGTTCTAAAATTCTAATTAAAACCCTCCTCTAGAAGATTCTAGGAGGTTCTAGTTTTAACTACAACCTTGTTTTCTATTTAGGAATACCCATACTATCCTTGCTTTTAATCCGAAATTACTAAGACTGGCCTAGCCCTTTTTACCCTAGCTAAATTTGACTATAGTTACTCAAAGATTTTGAATTATGCAGCTACATCCAAACAAACTAAACTAATAAAAACTAACTAATAGCAACAAAGGAATTACTGATTAAAACAAACACTAATAATAAAAACTAAAATCAGATACTGTCTGAATAGGATTGACTAAAAAAAATTAAAAGAAATTAAAGCCTATGCTAATAGAAAACGAATACTGAATTGAAACATATGTCAAAACATATTCGAACAAAATTAAACAAACATAAAAAATCACCAAAACAGGATTAATCAAAACAAAACAGTCACAAAGATTAAGCTAAAAAGAAAATCGAGAACCCATGATAACAAGATCAATAGAAACGGACCATATGATTATAACAAAATCAGAAACAAACAATTAAAATAGAAGAATGACCAAATAAAGAAAACTTACTAATTTTTGGCTAAAACAAACACTAAGAACATGATTGAAATAGAAAAAAAGGAAAAACGAAAGAAATACCTCAGTTAAAAAAAATGAATTTCAACCACCCTTTTGAAATATCCGGACTGAAATTGTCCTTAATTATGTGTTTCCATGAGAAAGACAAGATTAAAGACTATTACAGTCCAAAATCAAACGAACCTTAAACTTTGAGAACTTAGGGTTTTTGGGTCAATCTTTGATCTGAAATTCGAGAAAATCCTGTGAGATTCGAGGGACATTGATTACGGGTTTAGGAAAGAGGGGGGGAGGGGGGAGGTACGAGAGTATAGGGTGTGATTTTTGGGAATTTTGGAGAAGTTAGGGTTTTGGGTCGAAACTTTGATTCAATATTCGAAGAGTTTGGCTTGGATTTGAGGAATGATGTTCGGAGCGTTGGAAATAGGAGAGGGAGAGGATTCAGGGGTGTTAATATGGGGTTATTTGGAGTGTCGCCACCGGCGAAGGCAATTTTCGGCGGGCGACGGAGGGACGGCGGTTGAATAGGGGTACGAGGAGGATAGGTTTTGTCTCTAGGGTTTCTGAAGGATTTGGACAATTTTATTAAAACCCAAGATTAATTCATGGCCATTGGATTAGGAAGAGATGGAGGGCTTGTGTCACGACACAAAATCCACCAAGGGTCATGGTAGCGCCGGACACCGCTGTCAGGCCAGCCAACTCAAGTACTGAATTAAATCTCGTTTTAACTCTTTTGAAATCTAGGATTTTTCCTTAATTATTCAGAAATTTTAGAGAATATAGTTTCAAATCAAATTTAAAAGTTAACCAATTAATACAATACTTCAAACCATCCCAGAACTCGGTGTCACAAGTGCATGAGCAACTATCGATATGGAAAATAAAATACAACATATGTCCGAAATACAGTGGACATTGAAACAATAATAAGAAAATACTGGAGGGAACTACACTGGCCGCGGGTCGTCTCGAACACTGCAGCTCACCTAGTCCCAGAGTCGTCCGTGCTGCTACGCCCAATAGGCTGCTAGAGGTATATATACCTGTGCAACAAAATTGCACAGAAGTGTAGCATGAGTACGTAATCTACATGTACTTAGTGAGTATCATGCCTAATCCCGAAGGTGTAGAGACGAGATGGCCAACTCCGACACTCACTAGAGGTCAATTAGCAATATTCTATAAGTGCGAGGATAATCATAGATTTGTAAAGAAGTTCTGATTGAGAAGCTAGAAAACAGGTAAACACCTTCATCAATAAATCAAGGACTTCTACCGTATGTTCTTTATCATGTTATCAGTTTATATCAAGCCACGTAAGGTCAATTCCACATTTACAATTTTCAAGTAACAGATAAACACGCGCAAATCATGCCGAGGTCGATGGCCCGCTCCAACAGAAATGTAAATTGTGCACTGCCGAGGGTCGAGCGGCATGAACTATAGATGCATCTATTCTCACCGAGACGTTCGGCCCGCTCCATCAATAAACACATATCCTGCTCGCGAATCATCCATGCGACGCATAAAATACATGCTCAAGTAGGAACTTAAGAGCTTATTGGGGATAATCAACTAAATAGACAAATTTCTCTTTTTAGCATTTCAGGGAAAATTTAATATTAAATCTCTTTTTAAATTCGTTTACTAATCAAAGGTGATTTAAACAACTCAAGTCATCGATGGGTTCATAATTATCCAAGTATAACATGCTTTTTGGGTCCCAGACTCCCCGAACAATAGCATGATAGTAGCTACGCACGGACTCTCGTCACCTCGTGCATATGTAGCCCCCCACAAATAGGAGCACATAACCAATTTAACTCACCTATGGGGTAAATTCCCCCACACATGATTAGAAAGGAGACTCACCTTGCCCCAATGACTCAAAACCGGCATTCTACATTCTTCCGAAGGCTTGAACCGACGCATAATGCACCAAAACTGGCCAATTAACGACAAACTAATGAGAACATGCTCAAATACTTGTTAGAAATTCAAATTACACAGATTCCCAACTCCGCTTAGTGAAATAACCAAAATACCCTCGGGCCTACGTGCCCGGATTTCGAAATTTCTCGAAGATGAAGATTACCCATGACCTCACGAACTCAAATATATGATTTTCTATTAATTTCATACTCAAAATCATTGTCAAAATCCAAGAACACAAATTTTTCTAGGTCTTTCTCTAACCCTCAATTTTCTACCCATTTTCATACTAAAATCCATACATAATTAATGTATTTAACTCATAATAGGTAGAAATAACTTACCTTAACATTGTTGATGAATAACCTCTCTTGAATTCTCCCAAAATCGCCAAAGCCATGAGAAAAGAGAGAGAAATGGCCAAAATCCGACTTTTAAAACAATGCTTCTGCTTCCAGACATTTTCGCTTTTGCGGAAATTTTACCTCTTAAGCGGCTTCTGCGGTCCTGGGCTCAGCCCCCTTTTTTCGCTTCTGCGATACACTCTTCCGCAGATGCGTTCCCGCTTCTGCGGAACCTTGACCCCATCTGCAGTCCAAAATCCTTCGAACAAAACCGCTTCTGCGGGGCCGCTTCTACAGTCCCATTTCCAAATAAGCGAAAACACCAGCAACCAGATCCTTCAGCCTTCTTCAAAATTCCATTTTTGATCCGTTAACCACCCGGAATGCACTCGAGGTCCCCGGGACCCCAACCAATCATACCAACCAGTCCCAAAACACATTACGGACTTGCTCGAGGCCTCAAATCATAACAAACAATGCCAAAACCATGAATTACACCCCGATTCAAGCTTTATGAACTTTGAACTTTCCAACTTCTATTTCCGATGTTTAAACCTGTCAAATCACGTCCGATTGACCTCATATTTTGGACACAAGTCATATTTGACATTACGGACCTACTCCAACTCCCGGAATCAGATTCCGACTCCGATATAAAAAAGTCCACTCCTGGTCAAACTTCTCAAAAACCTTCAAATTTTCTATCTTTAGCCAAATGACTTCAAAATGACCTACTGACCTCCGAATTCACTTCCGATCGCTCTCCCGACTCCAGAATCACCATACGGAGCTACTCCCTATTTCAGAATCCCAAACGGACATCGATAAAACTGAAATGCACTCCAAGCCAAACTTAAGAAATTCCTTCTAAAATGCTAACTTCCACAATAGGTGCCAAAATGCTCCTGGGTTATCCAAAACCCAATCCGGGCATACGTCCAAGTCCGAAATCATCATACGAACCTGCTGGAACCTTTAGATCCTGATTCCGAGATTGTTTACTCAAAATTCCAATCCTAGTTCATTCTTTCAACTTTAAGCTTCTCAAATGAGAATTTTCATTTAAATTTAACTCCGATCTTCCTGAATTTAAATTTCGACCATGCGAACAAGTCACAATACCTGAAATAAAGCTGCTCATGGCCTTAGATTGCTGAACGACGCACTAAGGCTCGAAACGACCGGTCGGGTCGTTACATTCTCTCCCACTTAAACATACGTTCGTCCTCGAACGTGCTGAGAACTATGCTGAAGTAGTCTGAAATTGATGTTTAACTTCTCACGAACCTCTCTGTACTACCACAACTTAGCTGAGCACATTGGCTTGATAAATTCTGAAGATATTCCCTTTTATTCAAGCAAGTAAGCCTTACAGCCCAATTCCATCATCCAGAATTCTATGCCAGGCCTGTTTCCAACATACGATCACCGTATCAATCACTATACGCTGTACTCAAACATAACTGCATAACTCTGCTGAATTCACACTTTCCATCACTTTACTCATAGGACCACAATAACATTTCTATTTGAATTAATCGAAATTCCACAAATCCGATGCTCCCATTGCACCTCATGACCTATATAGGTCTTACTCTAAATATTACAATACCGCCACGACGGATGAGATGCCGAAATTCATAATCAACTGCCGAGTCAACCAATCATTGAGTCTATACTTCTGACAAGAAACATTACCACATTCTGAACCAAATAATGACCTTTGCTCCTTAATATACTTCATATAATCAGATTGCACTAATCCTAAATCCCACAATCTCATCTTACCCAGTACGAACTGCTCAGGCAATAAGCCACTCCGAATGCGATCACAAGTCTCATATGACTCCACAATGTGCCAATAGGCCACCAATCCGAACACAACACAAACGGAAATTGAACTCTGGAAGGAATTACCTAACCCCCACACTAGTACGGACTTCCTTAGAAGATAGGAAGCGAACACAAAAAAATAACATATAGAGGACCATACTTGATATTACACTATTGCGGCGCGCAACCCGATCCAAATAACATACGCATGGTGGCGTGCCACCCGATCGAAATAACATACCCATGGCGGCGTGCCACCCGATCCATACATAGATCTCACATAAGGAGATTGCACTTCGAGCTAAATATGCTCATTACAATAAAAATATCGAATTTCGATCGCAAGCACGTTAAGTGCATAATACCATCCGTGAGGAAGCACAGAGCTATATAGGCTACAAAACTCAAGCACAACTAAGGTGCGATACAAGATCTGAATCTCAAGAGCCATTTGCTCATAATATGACATTCCCACGCAGGTCCTCAACACATACACAATTCCTCAGGCCGTCTCACCACTCACACGGTGCAATGTATCACTTCATGAAATATCTGACAACGAGATGACAACCTGGCTACTCCATAAGGAGCGCATTATTGAAATGAACACAACTAGCCTGCTATAAAGCCCAAATTCACATTTAAATCCATCCACCGACCTCAAGTCAATCCTGATCATATCAAATTAAGCCAATGACCTTTCAAAGGTCCAGACTAATTCCCAACCTCTCATAACACACAAGGACAACCATCATAACCAGAGTACAATCCACAACTCAGAATCCGAGTGCCCTCTAGGCATCCATTCTTAATTTAACGATATCATCATAATTCTTCATACTTGGTTTATATCTTTAATCAATCAAGTGGCGCCGTGCCACATTTATGTAATATTCCTGTGGGACACGCTCCCACAATCTTCCAAAATAAATAATGGGTCCGCACATCTAAACCATCGGACGCACTAACGCTGAAAAGCGATCCAGAATCCTTAACTAGGATGCAAAACCTCTTCCACAACACATCGATCTCAGGTGATGCGGAGGACATAACAAATTTACTATAATAATTCAACCCTTTCCTTACTCATCCGAGCCCGTGACATCCTTGTCAACACGGAACTGCAACCTTGATCCTCACTTCGTATTTCCATGCTACTCACTGCACCCAACGTGCCAATATACGATAGAATACGATTTTCATCATAACTCCGAATTCATTAATATTTTCACATTTCATCATATAAGAACCTTAAACTTAACTCACTTCAGGAGAATCATAGCAATACACTAGTAATTTCCCATAACCGTAGAATATGCAAATCTGCAAGTAGTGGTCCAAGCCACCATAGCCCTTCCGGAATCCGCTTTCACTTGACAAGCCATAACATAAGAATGCCCCTGATAAATCATCAATCACGGCAGCTGACAAGCCTCACACGTACCCCCACAAATCATACACATAACTTGATCTCGCGGACCGAACTGATCACTGGCCCCAATATGCCAATTCAACTATGGCTAATCAATTTATCTTCTTCCAATTCCTCCTTGCTTGCCATAAAAATAAGATTAACTCCATTCAACACATAACATACTCCATCTACACTCACCCCGAGTGTCCTTGAATCACGAGACCAGGCTGTCTCAATTCCCATAAACTATTTCATAATACCCAAATGCTACACCGTCAGTCAAACATCCCGGAAGATTCTGTGCCTCTTCTCATAAACTGCTACAAAGCTTGATTCATAATTGTACCTACAAGCTCGACATCATTAGGCACCTCACTTTACCTCTTGAATTCACTAGGACCGTTACTGAGAGCCACCCGCTCTGACTTGGTCCCGAATATAATCAACTCCATGAATCTTCTAGCATATTAATACCCTCTCAATGAAGCACCTAGCAGAGCCACTCCCCTTTAAACCCGCTTCTATACAAGGCATAAATTCTGAACCTTTTTGTCAAGTTCGAACATGAGCCCATTAGGCTAACCATAGCACATCCTTAATAATTCCTCCGCTCAATTTACTACTTATGGTCTTTTCTCGTAGCTGGATTAATAAATCAATATGCTAATAACCAGAAATCACACAAGTAGTTAATCATACATCCCAATCATAAGCGGTGGGACTCTCCCACTTAGCTTGAAGCCATCATTTCACCATTCTTGATTTCGCCCGACCTTTTTACCTCTTATTGACTTAACCTCGCGCCACCAATTATCAAAATCTCTCGGGATCTACCTATAAATCCCCATCTTTCATATTCTGAGTCATCATCCACATTCGCATGATCGATCTTTTTGTTGAACAACCAATATAATTCCTTTTAAAAGCTTCGCCAACCACGCGACCGCTAATCTGCTCACGGGGAAATCACCTCCCGACATCATCCCACGCCGCTGCACGGGGTACATTCACTATGACACCAATAGCCCATCCTGAGTCTGAGATCACCTTCCAGTTGCACAAGTCCATTCGCCCCTCACGGACATACATTAAATACGCGGCAACATCCTTCCAAATTTAGGGTTATGCTGCACCCTCCTCCACTTCAAGCAGCTCCTTTCCGCCATAACAATCTTCTGCCGCATAATAGCCCATACTTCACATCATACCCGCAGGCTTCAATCACCAATCATTAAAATCCCTATTTCGATTCAAACTCTCTTTAAGACGTGTTGTCATCCTACTACCAAGCCCATATGCAACCCTCGCCACTCTCCCACTTTGGTGGAACTCATCTCCTTAATCGGTCACTCGACCTTGCTTCTCATACTTGGCCTTCTAAAAATTTTAAACACCTCCTGGCACTTCTCACACGTCCTTCCTCATACTTTGCTGCTCAATTGTTTCCTCAAATAAAATCTATCTTCGTGGCACTTGAATCCACCATTGCTGCTAACTTTAAACCTTTCCAAAGGTCATCTTTATCGAGCCGTCAATATTAGAAATGCTGATTCGATCTTAAATCACCGCATCATGCGATATCTGATAGTTGTACCTCCAATATAATTTCACAATATCCTTCCATAAAGGCGAATTGTAGCAGATTATAACACCAACAACTTAGTACATTCAATTAGGACCACGACACCCTCTCATAAAAGAAAGCTCAACCATGCTTGCAAATACGAAGCCTCATTACTTCCACCAGCCCACACCCGACCATTCTTAGTCCGACTGCCTTTTCCCCTGTTGGGAATAAAATACTGAATCCCTTTAATTACACACTCAGTAAACCTCCGTTCAATTCATTCACTGCTCCTACGTGTGGGCAACGACCCTACCATCACAACAACACAGCAGAATAATCACTCATAAGCATTATGGCAACCTGTGCCTAGCCTTAAGGCTGTTAGAAGTTCTATTACAGAGCTGAAACAATAGAATATCCCTCCAAAGTGCGACTATAATAGCCCAATCAACTATACCGGGAAAATCATCCCGCACCATATTTGTAGTGCCATTACAATCCTTCAATTTTCAATTTATAGCAAGCACTCGCATCGTGTAAAATTGAGTGGGAAGGAATCAAAGGCATAATCCTCAAAGGAAATCGAACCGCACGATAAGGCAATCAGGAAGGGAAGTACTCCTAACAGTCCTGCAACCTCCCGAGGATAAGTACAGACGTCTCCGTACCGATCCGTGAGACTCTACTAGACTTGCTCATGACTCATGAGACCGACGGGAACCTAGTGCTCTGATACCATGTTGTCACGACCCAAAATCCACTAAGGGTCGTGGTGGCGCTGGACACCGCTGTCAGGCAAGCCAACTCAAGTACTGAATTAAATCTCGTTTTAACACTTTTGAAATCCAAGATTTTTCCTTAGTTATTTAGAAATTTTAGAGAATATAGTTTCAAATCAAATTTAAAAGTTAAGAGATTAATACAATACTTCAAACCATCCCAGAACCCGATGTCACAAGTGCATGAGCAACTATCGATATGGAAAATAAAATACAACATATGTCCGAAATACAGTGGACAGGGAAACAATAATAAGAAAATACTGGAGGGAACTACACTGGCTGCGGGTCATCTCGAATACTACAGGTCACCTAGTCCCGGAGTCATCCGTGCTGCTACGCCCAATAGGCTGCTAGAGGTATATATACCTGTGCAACAAAAATGCACAGAAGTGTAGTATGAGTAC